>KZ826064.1:0-44860 GCA_003184645.1 Aspergillus ellipticus CBS 707.79
GAAAACAGGAAGAAAATAAGATATCATAAATATCCCCTTGGTTTGAGTTTTTTTTTTTTTTTTTTTTTTTTTTCTTGCTTCTCTTTTACTGAATGATTGGATTTTGATTTGTTTTGCTATAGGACTGAGGTATATACATGCTGCTTCTTTCGATGCTGGATGATAGTACTCCGCACGGGTGTTCAACAAACTCCAATTCTGTCAGTCAGTCTGCCATCGGCCCAACAAAGACATTTTCCTCGACTGTGAAAGGTTTCTGAAAAGCTTATTTGGATCATGGCGAGTGGACGATCATATACTGTAGTCTAATAACAACATACATGGATCCGCCCTTATAGCTCAGTGGTAGAGCGCTTGACTTGTAATCAAGAGGTCCGTTGTTCAATCCAGCGTGGGGGCATCCATTTTTCGTCTTTTTTTTCCCGCCCGCAATCAACAATGCTATTTGCGCCTTATTCCTCGGATACACACCCCTTAGCGTTATCTTTTGTCAATTGTACACCCCTACTAATTTAGTATAATCCACCTGTTTTGTATGGTAAAGCAATAATTCTTTCTTTAATAGATTTCATACTGTTATTAGGGTTTTTAGGATTATTAGGGTAGTTAGGGTAATTCGGGTAGGATTAGGGATTAGGGAGGTTTTTTTTTAATAAAAAGTCTTATGTTTAGTAGTAGAATCGGTATAGTATTTAATTTAATATACTAAATATCAGATAGTAGCAGTTGTGGGGGTTTTACACACAGAAAACAGGTGGAGAGTTGAACATCTTTACTTACCTAAACTAGTAAGGTGAGGGCTGGGGTGTACTACAAGAGTCAAACGATAGAGTTTCAGGGTGTATCCGAGGAATTAGGCGATGCTATTTGTTACTACTAGTTAGCCGCCAGTGAGAGAGAGATATATATATCATATAGTATTTATTAGATTGGTTGGTATAATTTTGATCTTCTTCCTTGTGGAAAAGTAATCGACTCATCCGATTATCGATTTATTCTCACAACAATTATATGTTTCGCATCCTGTTCACACACTTCTCCAATTTTCCTACTGTACTACTATCTATTTTTCTCGATTCAGTCAATGTGTTAATAGAGAGATCGCCTCATCACACCAAGTCTGACCTCTAACCGACTCAAGTACAAGCAGTAGTTGACTGCACGGATTTACTAAACGAAACTGAGCGACTGGCCGATGCCTCCTACATCGCACCGATGCGTGGAGTAGTGGTGGAGCCGGACAAGAATGATCGCCTACTTTAACTCATTTTAAGAGCATCCAAGACGGTTGAATGTCCAAAAGCTGCTCTAGTCTCGGACATACGAGCTCGCCATGACTCCTACTGGGGTAAGTCTACGCCCTTCGCGATATTCAAGCACTTGTACTTGGTTTGTGTGTGTGTGTGTGTGTAGTTGAATCCCTGCAGTGCAGTCAAGTTTCTACTGTAGGTCGACTGTCTGCGATGCTTGATGGGATTGATGAGGCTATCTCGGGAGACCCTGCAGATCACCGTCCAGGTTAATTCTCATGGTACATATGTCGATAGATAGATAGATATAGTATATGTACCTACTAGTACCTCCGACCGTAGTGGTAGGGGTGGTGTAGATCTTTGAAGCCAAGCCCTGGGGATGGATCGTGACGAGCCGTGTTGGAGTCGTTGAACCGTGTAGGACTGAGTCATTCGCGGAAGATATTAAGATCGGGTGCCCCTCGTCCGTGTTCACTGTTGAAGCCACACATCGGCCACGCATCGGCCATGAAGCACAAGCACAAGCACGCCATCCAGGCTAGCTGGCTGACTGTCGGTCGGATCTGGACCGGAGCAGTTGGGGTCCCGCGGGTGGTTGGTGCGATAAGAAGCGAGGATGGTCGGAGATATCGCGGGCGGAAAAGGTCACAACCAGCAGGCTGGCCGGGACGAATCACCGCCGGGGCGAGGGCGAAGTCGGCCGGCGGAGGCCAGCATACTTAACCTGAACGGGCGCTGCCCACCGAGTCCTGCTCGGCTCCCTGCTGCCTGCTGCCTGCTCGCCTTTTCCTTCTCCAGTCGTCTCGACAGCTGCTGTTCGACTTTGTCTGCAAAGTTCAAACACTGACGAGCATTGGAAATCCGTCTGCCCGCATTGCAGGTTGCCTGACACTACCACATACACTACGATGGCCCGATGATCCCACGCAGCCAGTCCGGCTCTGGCTGAGAGCGGCTTGAGCCGGCCGGCAACGAACTCCACCCCCAATCCGCCATGTCTCGATCCTCCCCAGGCCGATCAGATGAGAGTCGCGCGGTGGCTTCAGGCTCATTCCAAGCCAGGTGAATGCCCAGCAGCCACTTACCAGGCTACAGAGTACACGCCGGAGCACACACAGGAACCAAGTTGCCGCATGCGCGACCCATGGAGCATTCATATCTCACTCGCCGCTTACTGCCGCGACATTACACAGTATTTCGCCCGGGGAGGCCGCGGCTGCATGGAGGACTCGCCGCTGCTGAGGGAAATAACGTTGCCTGGGGGGTTGGGACACGGCAGAGCGCATACTGGGCTTATCGCATACTGGCGGGAAGATGAAACTGGGGTCAAGTGAGCTGATCGTCGCCACTGGTGCTCGACTCCGTACCTGCCCTCCATACGGAGGAGGCCTCCAGCGCGGGGACAGCCGACGTTGCAATCTCCTCTGCTGATCGTCCCCTCGTACGAGCGGGGAGCTGGACTCGACTCGACGAGCCGACGCGACCACGCCCTGCGCCCTTCGAAAATATCGACGGAGTTCCTTGCCAACTCCGCTGGCCTACGAATGGGACTCGCCGTGCTTATCTGCAAATCGACTGCCAGAAATTTATATTACCTAACACGTTCCGCATGCGGTGGTCTTACCGGCGGCACCCACGATTTCGCCCTCGCCGTGCTTGGCGCGCCGGCCTCGATCGCACACAGCACCACGCGCCACTGCTCGACATGCAGCCCGGAGGCTTGAAACGGCCCAATTGACGAAAGACACGGCCGTGGGTGCAGTAACTCGCGCGATGCAACGATCAACAACAACAGGGAGGAGCCAGGGGCAGGGAACCAGAGTCCGGGTGAGGGGAAGCCACGAGGAAGTGGAAACTTTAGAAGAATTCGTCTTTTCACCGGCAAACTCCGACTTCTTGGCATCCCAATCTCCTGTCGGGCTCTGGTCGCCACGGGCCAATCACGCCCGCCCGCTGCCATCTCGGCTGATGCTTAACGCAGCTTGTCATATCGCCGTTTGCCTCCGGGTGGGGGGTTACATCCGGAAACGCTGCCTCGGTCTAGCGATGGGTTCGACCACAGAAGAGGGCTTCGTCGTGACGATTGGTCCCAGAGAACGACGGGCCCGCTTCGGTTACTCTCTATATCTCCTCCCACCGTGAGTATTATAACGTGAGGCCGCTCCCTCAGCATCTCGTGCCCATCTTCCCACGCAAAATTCGCGCCAGTCCTCCCGCTTGTCCTTTCGGGTTCCTTCCTGGTCCTGCAAAATGTCTCTCGGAGATCGTGAGGCTGAGATCACTCAGTAAGTGTCTTGCTTTGGCTTCTGGCTTCTGGCTTCTGGCTGTTCGCTCTTGCTATTTTCCCCATGACTCATTTTCCCGCTGCGGATCTTCGCTGTCGGCCCTGCCCACCACCCGTACTGATTGATATCCAGGCCACAGCAACAGGGCCATGGCGCCATCAACGAACCCATTGTGAACGAGAAGTCGGCGCTCCAGGAAGCCAACGAAAAGGCTCTGAGCATCACCGCCGACGGCGAAGAACCCAATGCCGAGGAAACCGCAACTCTTCGCCATGTCGCGGAACATCTGCCCATCTCCGCCTGGCTGGTCGCCATTGTCGAGCTGTGTGAGCGTTTCACCTACTACGGAATGTCTGGCATGTTCCAGAACTACGTCGATCGCCCCCTGGATGGAAGTGAGGGGCGTGGTGCGCTCGGCATGGGCCATCAGGGAGCCACCGGTCTAACCACATTCTTCCAGTTCTGGTGTTATGGTGAGTTTGCGCGGCTCAATCGCCGGGCATCGCATGCTGATAATTTCCAGTCACTCCCATCATCGGTGCCATTGTTGCCGATCAGTACCTCGGCAAATACAAGACCATTGTGGTTTTCTGTATCATCTACCTGGTCGGTCTGCTCATCCTGGTTTGCACCTCGATTCCCACGGCTCTTTCCCATGGCGCCGGCATTGGAGGTTTCATTGTGTCCATCTTGATCATCGGTCTCGGCACGGGTGGTATCAAGAGTAACGTCGCCCCTCTGATTGCGGACCAGTACAAGCGCAAGAAGATGGCTGTTTCGACTACCAAGAAGGGCGAGCGGGTCATTATCGATCCCTCCCTTACGATCCAGCGCATCTACATGATCTTCTACGGTTGCATCAACGTGGGCTCCCTGTCTCTGCTGGCGACTCCCTACATGGAGGAGTACATCGGCTTCTGGTCCGGATACCTGCTCTGCTTGTGCATGTTCGCCGTCGGTACCATGGTGCTCATTTTCGGTCGCAAGTACTACGTCGTCCGCCCTCCCCAGGGCTCGGTCATCACCGATGCTTTCAAGGCTCTCTGGATCATGATTGTCAGCCGCAACATGGATGCCCCCAAGCCCAGCTGGCAGGCGGCCAACGGCGGCGCACGCACCAACCTCCCCTGGGACGATCACTTCATTGACGAGCTCAAGCGTGCGTTGGTCGCGTGCCGTGTGTTCTGCTTCTACCCGGTCTACTGGGTTGTGTACGGCCAATTCTCGAGCAACTTCGTCACCCAGGCCGGTCAGATGGAGGGTCACGGCATCCCGAACGACTTGATGCAGAACTTTGACCCCATCTCCATCATCGTTTTCATTCCCCTCCTGGAGACTCTCATCTACCCGTTGCTGCGTCGCTTGCGCATCCGGTTCCGTCCCATCACTCGTATCTCCCTGGGTTTCGTTGTCGCCTCGCTGGCCATGATGTACGCGGCGATTGTCCAGCACCTCATCTACTCAGCCGGACCCTGCTATGAACACCCCGGTTGCGCTGCCTCGGAAGTTGACGGATCGACCACCGGCAACCACGTCCACATCGCCATCCAGACCCCCGCCTACGTGTTCATCGGTCTGTCCGAGATTTTCGCGTCCGTGTCCGGTCTGGAGTACGCCTACACCAAGGCGCCCCCGTCCATGAAGTCGTTCGTGCAGTCCATGTACCTGCTCACGAACGCCTTCGGCTCTGCCATCGCCGAGGCCTTGACGCCCGCCGCCTACGACCCGGCCATCATGTGGATGTTTGTCGGTCTGGCCGTCGCCTCCTTCCTGGCGGGTATCATCTTCTGGCTGGTGTACCACCACTTGAACGACCAGGAAGACACCCTGAACGCCCTGGATGCCGATGACGCGGAGACCCCCGCGCCGCCGGCCTACGAGGAGAAGCGGGAGCAGGAGAACTGAACAGTGAACAGTGAACAGTGAACCACCGGACGGGGTCCTGATCATCTCCGCCGACCCTACCCTTCTAATGTACTATAATATTTTGCCCGCCGTTCTTACGCATATACGCGGAACGGAGCACGAGATCTCGCGCAGGCCCGCACAGCCCCTGCAGAGCAGTGAGTGGAAGAGGGTGTATATACATACCCGATATGATTACGCATCGCGCTTGTTATTATCATGATTAGCAGTTAATGGATTAAACGTTGTATATTATCATTACCTTTTTGCCCCCCCTCTACCATAAAAACCTGGAACCCACTTCCCTTGGGCACCCGTACCTGGATTTACGTATTCGTTAAGTCTAACCAACCAACCACACCCAGACCAAATCTCGCCAGCATTGATTATTCTAGCTTCTGCACCGTTAAGTGGACCCCGTTTCTTTCTTATCTCATTTAAACAATGACCCTGGTGGATACAGACAAGGCCTTACTTAGGTAATGGAATTTATACGTCGGTATCCATCCGCAGATACGTAAGTAAGGTACCTACCTAAGCAGAACCGGATATTCTCCGGAAGTAAGGAAGGAAGGAAGTCTTCCATCCGTGTTCGAGAAGAAAAAAAGAGCGGAAACCGGTCTTAGCTCTGCTGGGGCTTCGGTACATCCAAGGACCGGATTTTGCCCGCCACCAGATTGTATGATGGGTTCCTGCCTTCTGGAGTAGAGATTAGAGAGAAAGTGAGGTGAGTGAGTCACCTACCCATCCACCATTCATCCATGGAACTTTGAATAATAACCGTAGGGTTCGGATGGGATGGGATGGGATGGGTTCTAGCCCGGAGCGGAGTGGAGCTGCGTATGGCAGGTATCTAGGGTCTCTACCCTTAGTTGGATTATTTTCTGTGCCACAATTACTACTCCGTACTATGTAAAAAGCAGGTCCGACGGCTAACATGCCGGGTTGTGCTGCCGCAGTGCTCCGTGAACTTGAAGAGTGGACGGTTCTCTGAAGTGGGCGTTTTTCTGCTTCTGGGGCGCTAGTCCGGATTTAGTATCTAATGGTGGCTGGGCTTGCTGTGAGGGTTCTGTGAGGGTTCTGTGATGCATAAGTTACTTGATGGATATGGATATGGATCATAGGTGCTTTTTATGCTGTTTTATTTAAGAACCCGAGAAGGATGAGTCCGAGTGAACTACATTCGTAAGATGTGCTCCAGATCTTATCACTACTGGCTTGGCTACGACCGGGCGAGGGCGAATCGATGGCTGTACTTGATGATCTACAACCTACCATAGTACAACCCTGCCTGCATCGGCCTACTGCAGGACAGAACAAGACAATCATTTTGATCCCTACAAGCATCTTACATACATCAAGCAACCTCCATAGACTTACACCATCACACTTTATTAGAATCCCCAAAGAATGACAGCCACCATGAGCCGAGCCGAAACCGAAAGAGTGTCGGCTCCCGACCCCGCAAATAGTGATTGACGTCACCCGCGCCCCTCCCACTCCGGGGTAATCATGCTGGTAACAATCGACGGACCCAGTCACCGAGTCTCGAGTCTCGAACCTCCCTGCATATACTTATGCCCATGCCTGCGCAAACATGCCCGGACTCCTCTCAGCAGTGACCCTGCTGGGCGCAGGAACACAGGGCACCCGTCTTGCCTTCATGGTTTGTGACCCCTCTCCCTCTCCTCCCCCTCACACCATCACACAACCCAAACTAACTCTGAAGGGAAGTGGTCGCGCCTCGGCAAACCAGTCTACCTCGTCGACAAAAACCCCGCACAATTGACGCAGGCACGGCAGGAGATTGAACAACTCCGACAGAAGAACCGGCCGTTGTTGGCGGCGGATGCGCCCTCGCCATGGGGAGAGGTGGTCTGTTCGCCGGCGAACGAGCTGACGGCCTCGGTGTCGAAGTCGTGGTTGGTGGTTGAGGTAGGAGATCCAGAACAGGTGGTTTGGTTAGGATGGTGCTGATATATGATCTAAAAGTGTGTCCCCGAATCCCTCGGCCTCAAGCGCTCCATCCTGCAGCAACTCGGCGACCGCGCGGGTCCGGACACCATCATCGCGTCCAACTCCAGCAGTTATGATATCGTGGAGATCATGCGCGGGCTGGAGGTCAATCATCCGGAGAATTTCGTGAGTTTGCATTCCTGTGAGTAGTATCTTTCTCCCCTCCCCCTCTACTTCTATTCCTATATTCTGGATACTGATATTTAATCAATGCTAGACTGGCCACCAGAAACACCAGGTAACAGCCACCAACCATAGTAAAGACATTACACCTAGCAAAAGCTAACCCCGTCATCCAATCTAAAGCAATCGAAATCATGGGCTCATCCAAAACCCCCAGCTCCACCATCGCCCTCCTCATGCAACAAACCAAAGCCCACGGCTTCGACCCCTTCCACGTCCGTCGCCCTTCGACCGGGTACATTTACAACCGGTATGATATCTCCTCCCTCCCCCATATCCCCCCCCCCCCCAACATCCCCGTATCCAGAACCCCCATACTAAGAACACCAGTATCTGGGCGGCCATCAAACGCGAAACCCTCCTCACCATCTCGGAAGGGGTCGCCACGCCGGCCGAAATCGACGGGATATTCAAGTCGGTGCTGAAGACGGCGAAGGGGCCGTGCGAGCAGATGGACGTGGTGGGGCTGGACGTGGTGCTGGACATCGAGAAGCATTATGCGGAGGAGCGGGCGGGGTTGCCGGAGGAGCCGAGACAGTTGCTGCAGGAGATGGTCAAGAGGGGCGAGTTGGGGGTGAAGTCTGGGAGGGGGTTTTATGAGCATGGTGAGGGGGGGAGGGGGGGTTATTAGAGAGAAGGTTGGGGGGAGAGGGGGGGGGGTATTGCTTTTTGATAGCTGGGCTGTGTTGTGTCATGTGCAAAAGAATGGGGTTTAGCGGTATGATGCGTGTTGTTGGTCTGTTTGGTGAAAAGCAAAGCTAGCTTTTGGTTCTGGGATAGCTGATGCGGTTTTTTGAATATACTATCTAGCAGATATCTTATTTACTGTCTCCATATACCCCCCCCCCCCCTGTGTTTATTTCTTTGTAAGGCAGTCTAGTCCTGCGGGAATATTACGGTCTTGGGAGTTGGGTGGGTGTCGCAGGAGCGCAATTCTACCGGTTTAGTGAAGAGGCCATTCAAGTCTTGCTACCTTACAAGGTAACGGTTCAAATTCTCCAGGTAAGTTGCATTCCCGGCCCCGAACATGTACAATGAACTCAGCAGGAAAGGAAATTCGTTCACTGTCATAGATAACACATTCATGGACAACACATTATCATCAATCGTGACCCATTAACCGTCAACCAAACGCCGGGTATCAAAGAAACAACAGCAAGAGCAGATACAAAAACTCATTGAGATACAGAACCAGATGGCAAGACAGAGAAATAAAAGCATCATAACTCATTCAAGCAAGCGTTCTCGCCCAAAGAACGGACCGGGGACTCCCGCAAAGACCACCAAGAGGTGCGACAAAACAGTCCAGATTAGTTCCAACTCCTCCTCCTTCGCATAAATAGCACCGGCGACCCACGTGGAGAACATCTCCGCGATGACATGGAACCGACGATCGGGGTACGCTGCCAATTGAAGATCCACGTCAACATCCGGGGAGTCGGGTCTTGCGGATTCTGCGTCAGTGTTGCTCAGATTCCCCGCTTGCCTTTTCTTCATCGCCGTGGACCGAAGCGCAAGAAGTCGCATAACCACGTCAACTTTCGCTCGCAGTAGACAACGTCTCTTGCGCGATACACTCCCATTCTGAGGTGGATGACGCGGCTTTCCTGGAAGAAGACGTTGATGACCGGGAAAGGAAGGGTGCCGTTCAGTCATGTTCAATTTCGTCAGTTCGGGCTGGCATCCTGTTTCTAGTGTCATCGGTCAGCAAGGCCACTCATTCCATTCATGGAAAGCGAAACAGGGACAAACACGCACCGTCTAGGGATGATGCCACACGAAGAATATCAGCCTCGGGGGATTTCCCACAGCCATGGGTATGGCTGAAGAAGGAAAACCTCTCTATGTGTGGAACATAGGCAGAGAGAATGCGGTAGGTTCCATGATGCAACTGCATCTCAGACGGGGCGTTCCATGCCCCGACCCGCTTTTTAGCCACATGCAAGTCACCGTTGTCACACATGTGTGGTGGCTCGGGCAATTCTTTCTCTTGTGTTTTCTCGCTTGTCTCAGGACGAAGCTCTTGAAGACGGGATCCGCTTTGCTTCATCACAGAATGTGTCAACGCGGAGCCAATGGAGCAGTCCGTGGAGACAACCAGTCTACCAAAGGCAAGTGAGAGCAAACTGTCAACGCTTGGGATCTTCTCGATGGGCGTCGCATTAGCGAAATCGAGGCCCATATCTTTTGACGTCGTCAATATCTTCTGATAGAGCTGCCCTTGCAAGCCACTAGTGATGTCGCGGTAATGGCCGGAATCTTCAGTTGAGATCGGGAACCGAGCATTCATATCTGCCGGGGTTGGCATCTGATTCTCGTTGAAAGTCGGGGTGCGGTTTGTTGGATGCCCTGCACATGTTTCACTGGCCATGTTTGCACACATATGGCACTGGGAGATAGTCTCTTTCATCGAATGACATCTATCGCAATTATCAACACTGTGCCCGCAGAATTTGCATCGCTTCTCCGGAAGCTCTCTGACTGGAGGATGGGGCTTCTGCTTGGGGAGGCCATCGAAGCGGTTCGTAGACCGTGGAACTCCCCGATCACTCGCATCCGAAGAGTCTGAATCATGCGCCTCAGACGACTGCGAATGATCCCTGGGCGGGGCTGGGTCACACCTTTCAGCATCTGCTGGAAGTGTTTTCTGCATCAGGGATAAGTGGTGACTCGCAAGATTTGATGGTACTGAGCTGGCGGTCACGTTAGATGCACCCTTGGCGCTGGAATCTGGCGTCGCGACTGAAGATGCAGAGTCAGTTTCACCGGGGGAATGGGAAGATGTTGACTCATTTTCGGTTTGATTCACGTTGCCTACACCTGCTGAAACCCCATTGCCAAATGAGCCAGGGTTCTGTCCAGCATTAAAGAAGCCAAAGCCCCCGTTATTGCCAGTTCCATGGGGGAATGATTGGGGACCATTTGCGCCGAAGCCATCACCGGGAAATTGAGATCCATCGAAGCCATATCCTCCACCCGGCCCGCGATCATCACTACCCCGTCTGCTCTGGCTTGCACTGGAGTCTGTCGACCTATTTCCCGGGATACGGCAATGTTTGGAGACACACTTGAAGTAATCGGACCAGCAGCCGACACCATTTGGGCACAGTCCACAAACATTGGGTGAGGCCAGTTTTGTCTCCACGAGATTGATCTGCTCTCGAGTTAATCTCCCTCGGTATCCATGATATTGCCTCATGTGGTAATGGACTTTATCCCGCCGGGTCGATTTCCAATGACAGCAGCCCACGAGGCAGCGATATCGAAATTGGGGGCAGTGCCTATCAGCGACATGCCGCCTGAATGTACCCCGATCCCCGTACAGTCTGCGATTTTTCGTCGAGCACAGGTAACACAAATACTTGGTGCCATTTCCCGCGTTTGCAGGAAAGTGATCCGTGGAGTCGATTTGGCGCTGAATCACGACATCCAGCCTGTTGAAGGTGGCTCGAAGCAAGTCCTTCATCTCATATAGCTCGGTACTTTCGTGCTGCGAAAGCCTAAATTTAACTTTCACTGCAAGTTGCTCGAGGTCTGCTTTGAGTTCATCCACGCTATGATCATCCCCGGCTGGGTGATCCGTGGGGACTTGGAAAGAGAATGTGCCCAGGTCTGCGTTTGTTGGGATCTGTGCCGGGATGCCATCAAATTGAAATGACATGCCTGCCAGGTCATGGGAGACCTCGCCTGGAGCGGGGATGTCCATTTCTGGAAAAAAGCAGCCGTCTAAGGGACTTATGCTTCTTGAAAAAGAGATTGGTGACGGAACGGACGACGGAGTGTATTGCTTCATGCCATTAGTTGATGTCATGGGCCCGGGGTAATCTTCTTGGACAACCTACTGATGAAGGAGCATAGTTAGGGACAATAGGGGTGGTGAGGTGAATGCCGTGACGTGATCTAGAGCGGTGGTTTGGGATGTTGATCGCAATGGAAGGATACATCCCATAGTCGTTGGTACCATCCTCCATGGCTGGAAGAAAGATGATGAGTGCTAAGCTGCCTATGTGACCGAGACTAGGGTCGATACCACTGTTCTAAAGAAGAAACCAGATGGAGGCAGTGGACAAATGGGAGAACAAAGGAAGGGAAGAAGAAAAGAGACGGTCAGAGGATGTCGATATAAGGCAAGAGTTGACGAGTAGGACAGAAGAAGACAGGGTAAAGGAATGTTAAATACTGTAGCAAGGAAGGTCGTGGTCGCAGAGCAGAAGAGGAAGGAGTAAGACTGAGGAAAAGTCGAAAGGAGCAGGATGGGGGGGGCATCGCCCAGCTTTATGTGCCTGCTGAGCACACCCAGGTACGTAGTCAGGTATGTACAGTACTGATAATACTGATTATGCCACGGGGAGGCACCCTCATCCAGGGCAAATGCACACCCTCCTCCACCGGACTGTCATAGGACGGGGGCAGGGCGAGGGACCCCCCCGTGACGTCGGTGCAGTGTATGTCGGCCAGCCTTGTCCAGCTCCCAAGGCACCCAGGCCAAGGGACCGCCACCCTCAGCAGGCAGGCCGAAAAGCGGTGCCTAAATCCATGGGAGAAAAAGCAATTCTCTCGCCTTCATCAAGAGGTTGCATTGCAAAGCTTAGCACCCCTCAGTACACACCGGAATAGTCTCATGCCTACCCAGAACGGTCCAATGCCATCCCCCACCAATCCTGTGATTTACGTATGTACCCATTGGGTTCATTGTCCGCCATTAGATTGCACATCGTCGGCATGTCGTCGGCATGTCGTCGGCACTGGTTTCCGATAGAATGCATGGGCCCCAGTAGCTACAAGGCGATCGATACATGGCGGAGTGGGTAGGATATCGCGATGGATCACATCGCCCATCGTGACGTTTAGACCTCCGGGGATCCCAGAGTGAGGCGACCGGCTTAGGGTCAGCACATATTAATATCTGTCGCGTTCGGCAACCGCCGATGTCCAGCCATGCTGAGATCGTGACGGCTCAATTGAAGGATGCAGGAGGCCAGACCAATCTGGGTCGCGAGTCGCGAGTCTCGAACCCGTCGGCCGGCGCGCAGTGCGGCTCCCGCTTGCCTTTTCCTGCCTCTTCCCCGACTTTCCTCCTCCGCGGTCTCGATGTGCTCGATGTTCTCGTGCGCTGTTTGATACTAACCTGGGCTAGTGGGTTCAGGCAATGGGCGCCTGAGTAACTGACCAGACTCTCCTTCTGGCCTGGACTGCAGAGCTCCGCGAGATCCTTGGTGCCTCATCCCAGGTGTGCCGGCTACTGGTCAGCACCAGCCGCACTGCCTCGGAAGCAGCGAACAGCTGTCCTGCCCTTCAGCCTCCTCTCCTCCGTCTTTAGCCGATATATCTGCGGCTTCTACAACTCCGAAGCTAGCTGCCATCCATCTCTGGTGGCTCGGGCCTAGTATCGCACCCTGATCTCCGGGTTTCGAAGGATAGCATCGTGCTGCACGATAAGAGAACCCGTCTACTACCCTTTCCTCCATTGATCGATCGGGCTGCAGCCATCGATATACGAGACTGCTAAGCTCCCCGGCCAGTCTGAGCACGAACGCGACACCCGATTGCCCTGGACTAGGCCCATGCCCATCCATGATCCGTAGGTCGTCATCTCCTGAGACTCCGATGATGGCCCTCCGCCAATGAGGCTGTTTCTCACCGGGCCGTCCACTTTTCCATTCCTTCGCTCCCCTCCAGAAAGAGGTTTGGCGGGTTCAAAGCTTGCGAAAGGGCGGCATGGTGTAATGCACACGGTAGTTGCTGGTCGCAAGAGGACACAATAGTGTTGTGGCTGCCTTGGCATTGCCGATGGTCAGGATCATATTCCTGTTTAGGTGCTGACCCAGCTAACGTTGCCAGTCTCCCTCCCATCCACGAGTTACAATGCCCGGATCTCAACCGTCACCAGATGACACTTATCCGGTGGGCGTTGAGGGTATGCAGGAGAGACGTTGATATTTGCCACTCGGGCGATAAAAGGACCGATTCGAGGGACTTGCATATACGCAACCTCTGTCCACAATGCAATTTACAACAGCAGTCCCAACAAGTTACAGAGCGGCCATTATGCTGCGGCATGACCGAAGTCCTCTGCGAACTCAAACGGGTCTGTGAGTCAGATCTCGGCCACAGCTGTGGAACATCGAGTCCCGCTGGGTTTGAGGGATCTCCTCCCAGAAGCGACGGCGCGAATCACTCAAGCACGTACAGTTGCCTTCATCGGCAGGAAGACTGCCCGATACCCTCCTCCATGGCTTGGGTACCCATTCATAACCCTGCTCATCGGCTCGTCCAATCTCACGTAATCCCAATGCGCACCGCAATTGGCGGGCAGTGACAGGGACCCTCGATCTCTTAGGCCAGATGCGGAGTTCTCCGTGCCTGCATTGCTTATGGGTGTGCCACAGCCATCCATGACGTGCAAGTTTAACGTTAGGTTTAGCAATACAGTCATCCGCCTACGCAGGCAATGTACCCTATAAGCATAGCCACACCCCAACCTCCCTTTCCCATCTCGATTGAATTTGTGCGAGAGGGATCCATGGACATCATGTCGTCGAAGTTTAAAATCTTCTGCTTGCATTTTGAGGGGTAGTGTTCCAGATCTCTGGTTCTTTTTGTTGGGTCGTTGCCGTATATCAAGTTGAGCTCGCACTGATCCCACAGGGGTCTGTTTCGCTCGAAACGCACCGTTTCATAACCCCTACTAGCCTCTCGATCGATTCCGACTCACTTGCGTCATTATGCTTCGTCACAGATTGTAAGAGCGCCCTGGTTCATAACTAAGCCCCAATAGGTGAGGCGATCTGTCTCTTGTGCAAATGATCAAGCCCGCTCCTTCACTGCTGAAGCCAATGAAAGCATTGGGCCGAATTGATCCCAGCAGGGGTCTCGAGGAAATACCTCACCGCATGCTGGACACGTCGGTCTATGGACGAACGTATCATTCTTCCCAGGTATGCACAGCCCCGGGGGTCGCAATGGCATTGTACGGATACGCAAGCAGCCGATTTTACGGAGCATATAAAGGTCTAAGGATCACTGGTGCAAGCCAGAAAAATCACCTCGGCCCGAGGAAAAGCACAAATCGCGGTGGTACAAATTGGATTCTTCTACATTGTCTTCATTGTAGAGTGTGTGGTATATACACAGATTCTCACTTTCTCAAGATGCCAAAAGCGAATCGCTTAGTGGGGGTGGTTCTTGTGGTGACCTGCAATGCGGTTAGCTGTGTTGCACACGAGAGTAAGGCGAGAGAAACGTACGGAGGTGGAAGTAGTACTCCATGCTGTAGCCCACGATCAGGATACCACCGATGGCGTGGGCGAGGGCTGCAGAGGTAACGGTCATCAGCACGGTTCATTTGCATCTGGAGAGGCGAGGGAAGAATGCTTACGAGCAGCAGAGGCGTTCTTTCCGCTGAAGTAGCGAGCCTGGTAACGGCCGATGAGACCGGTGGGCTTGATCTCAGGGGCGGCGCCACGAGGGAGTCTGGCGTAGAAGTTCACCACGCGGTCCATGCGGGCGGCATCCTTAGCGGCACCGATCGCCTTTTCAATGGTCAGTTCTGTTTATCAAGAGCGAGGGCCAAGCGCGTGTTGTTGATATCCAGGCCGGATCACGAAAGAGATTGCTTCGGGCGGGAACGGCCAAGGGATGTCGGGGGATGGGAACACAGGGAGTCTCACGTTGGGGGAGGCGATCTAATCATCCATTAGCACGATTCACTCGAGGAGCAGTCCTCCTTGTGGGTTGTTTTCGGCTATTTCTTACCTTGGGGGGGATCAAGGTCGAGAGACCGCGGCGGGCGATGTAGCTCATCTTGAAGGATCTGTGCGGCGGCGAGTCAGACAATTGAGGTCTCAATGAGAACAGAGAGGCCGAGTGCGATTCCTGCTGGTGGGAATGGGTGGCCTACCTTGACGCTAGCAGGTGAACTAGGACAAAGGATAATGACGGGGAGAAGGAAGAAGTGCCAGCGAGAAAGCGGGTTGTCGGAAGAGCGGTTCAGCGGTTCCAACGCAGGGAGCCTCATCCACACTGCGCTAGGCCGCTTTCGGATTTGTCTGAACGCCGGCTCTCGCCGCATACCTCAACCTGCAATCCCTCCACCGCAGCAGCATCCTGCCCTCTCCCCTCCACACCGGCACATCTCCCCATCATGTCGCTTGTCAGAGCTGGAAGATTCGCCGCCTTGCGCGCGGGCCGGCTCGTCGCCCCCGTCAATGCCCGTTTCGCCTCCGACCGCGGTGACCCTTCTCGCACTTCCAGCCCTTCTGACGCCCCCGGGGTCCCTCACACAGAGAGCTCTCTGATCCGCAAGGAGAGCCCTTCCCAGGCCATGGCTCGCCACCAGCCTGACTACGAAGCCACCATTGACCACGGCACCTCGTATGCGACCCCCCCAACTCCCCAATTGAACCACCCTGGACCCCTCGGACTAACCTGGACATAGGCAATTCTCCCCCGTGCCCAAGCGTGTCATGGATGGCAGCGAGCCCGGCGAGACCGTGGCTGCAGCCGTCCTCTCCGGTGCTCCCACCGACCTCCAGGCCCGTACTGTCCGGTACGTTCGAACCCCCCAATGAAGCCCACCGACCGACCGACCGATACCCCACCCAGCAAGCACATTCTAACCATGCCCAATAATCCAGGATCTACCGTCAAGCAAAGCCCGCGACACAGTCCGGCACCTGGCACAGCCAGCACTGGCGCATGGACTGGGACATCCTACAACGCGGCCACCGCTGGGAGAACCCCCTGATGGGCTGGCAATCGTCCGCCGACTGCATGCAGGGCACCAACCTGACCTTCAAGTCCAAGGAGGACGCCATCCTCTTCGCCCAGAAGCAGGGCTACGAGTACTTCGTCCAGGAGCCCAACGAGCGCCGCTTCGTCCCCAAGGCCTACGCTAACAACTTTGTCCACGAGCCCAAGAAGCTCAAGCACATCAAGACTAAATGATCCGGTTGTTGTGCCCGCGGAGTGTATCCATGCATGTACATAAAGTGCAGGTCGTCTTTGTTCAGTTAAGTTTTGGGTCGTGCGCGGTGATTAATTAACTTTTTTTTTTTTACATCTTTCAATTTTTTCCACCTCTCTTTTTTTTTATGGGAATGTGGTGGGTTGGTTGTCTTGGTTTGCGGTTTCTCGGGAGACGACACTCTTCTCGGAACATTATATTCAGAGTTGGGTATCAATGGGTTTTGGTTAGTAAGTAGGATTTGGATTCCTCAGGCAGAATAAGGCGACGCTAGGAACAAGCTCGAGCTCGGGGCTTATAGGGCTGAGGGCCATGTCACTCACTTTGTAACGACATGTTTCAGGCATGAGGTCTGCTCCAGTCCTGTAAGTAAGTAACCGCTTGACTTGATATCCGTTCCTCATTTGCATCCATAGCCTAAATGGCACTCCAATCACACCTCATATCTTCCAATTTTCCTCAATGCCTGATTCTTATCACCACGCCACCCCCTGAGGTTAACACAGTACATACTTTGATGTGCCGATAATCGAGCCGCGGGCCGGTGCTGTAGATTGGATCCGCTGGTCTTACCAAGTACACGTGTCCAACATCCAAGATAGATAGCTACGGTGTAAATGGGACGCTGTTGGCATACAGTTGGCGCATGAGACGTGCACGTGATCCATCCCGATCCGCTGCCCCATCGGGAACTTACTGTGGTAAACTTGGGTAGAAATGTTCAACCATTGAAACTAAATTACCAAGATAAAGAGATTAAAGCGCGTCAAGGCAGCAAGTATATGAATATCAATATATAAATTTATTCACAATACCGTCCTCCCACCAGAAACCTACCCTCCTGTCTAGACCAGCAACCGTTTAGGACCGACCACCTGGGGATGCGGAAGCTGACTGCGGCTGGCGACCACCATCTTCAGCATCGCAACGGAGGCGCCGCCCATGACCTCGCGTTCCACCTAGAACTCCTTCATGATCCAGCTGCAAATCTCGACGGCGAGAGGCAAGAAGCGAGTCGACACGGTAGACTTGCAACGGCGCACCCACGTCAATCTCCGCGTCTTCCGCAACGAGCCGGTCCGAGTATTTCATCTTGTCTGCCAACGCCGGGATCGGATACGTAGCGTTCTGTGGCACTTTGGTCGTGGTTTGACAACTGCCCGGTCCGAACACGAGAACTCGGTCCCCTGGACTGTATTTGCAGGATGAACCCGCTTGAACGACAATCCCAGCGAGCTCGAGGCCCAAAAGTAGATCCGGAAGCTTGCTTGACACGACCAGAAGATCCTGGGGGCTGATGCCAACCGCTTTGATCTCGATCAAAACTTCGTCGGGGCGGAGAGAGACAGAATCCAGCCCATTATCCTCGGATGCTTCGTCGGTCTAGTGCAGCGACGCAAGAAGCCCGGGGGTTCCAATCGCCAAGGCCACCGAGTCCAGTGGTCCCAGAGGTTTGGTGGTGGACTGTTGAGGTTGGGGCGCTTGATGGAGGGCAGTCGTCAGCTAGAGATCTGCGTCTGCGCCCCGAACGTGCAGGATCCTGTCAACTTCCACGAATTCCGGCTCATAGACTGCTGTTTCCATGGGGGACGAGAAGTACACACCGTGACGATATGCTCAATCTGTTGACTTTGCAGCTCGTCATGCTCGTGATCGACTGTCTCCAGGGCCCGAGTGCAGATTCGTCGTGCCGCCTTCTCATTACACAGCGTGCCGTGTCCACCCGTCCACAAGTCCGTACTGGGGATTTCGAGCTGCCCGGCCACCTCCTCCGATCCCCCAGAGGATTGAGTTGCACTCGTTGACCACCTTTTGAATGCACATGAACGTGCCTTGGCCCATGTCACTTAACAGTGACTGCTCGGTCTCGACCAGGAACACCAGCGTCCGTTGTGCAAGGCGCAGGAGTAAAGCGCATTCCTGCAGGCTTGCGGCATGGAACGTGGAGCCAGGGTATCTCGCTCTCAGGGCATCGCACGCTCGATTAATGGCCATCTGCTGCATCGTCGAGTTGGGGTCCACAACGAAGTAGAATTCGGTTGCGGACGATGATGGTTCACTGACGGCAGAGCCGAGCCAGGACGACAATAGACTCGGGATAATATTCCGCGGTGGGGTGGGTCTTCATCAAGCGCAGGTCGAGCTGACCGACCCCAGCAAGCTTATTGTCTGGGGTCAGTATATCATTGTGGTTCCCCTGGTCTACTTCCAGGGAGTATTTCCCACCAAAAGGTGGGGGGCTGTAATTTATCTAGTATTTTAGTGATGGTATAATGCTACAATGTGCGTAGTTAGTTAGGTATATACTTAGGTATGCAGTGTGTTCGTTCATCGTTGCCGAGTTACTCTGTGATCCCACTGGGGTGCTTGGAGATGTTAGTACATCGGAGATACTTATTAGGGCTTTTACTTAAAGTTCATCTGTAATTGGAGTTGATATTAGAGAATATGTATCTTTGATAATTGTTTTACAATGTTAGAATATACTTGAGATTTATTATAAAAATAATATGTCACATGTAAGGCCTTCAATCGTTCCAGTTTGACCACGTCCCAGGGTTTGCTTTCCCCAAACAAATGTTGGTCTGACCACCTCGGAGCTGATATCCTGCGTGATGCTTGTTATTCCTGCGGGTCCCTGGTGTATTTTGGTATCTAGATAGGCACTGATTACATCTAAATAAAATATCACGCATAATTAGACAATGCCATAACTAAGATTCTGGTGGCCCCATTGCTTCGATTATGACTTATGGACATGAAACATGAGAGACAATACCAATCTATTATCTCAGAGCTTGCACAGGCCCCAGATCTCCTAGACTGCCTATGTCCACAGCCACCTAGAGTACCTCACCTACCGCGGCGGAGATCTTCCGCAGGCCATCGGCGATACTGTTGCCAAACAGACCTAGGTACCAAGGCGAGCCTGTGGCGCACCACATCACGTATAGACGATGTGATTGTCTTTCTGAACGGGGAAAAATACGAATCCTGTCTCGATGGAGCAGTATGTTGTTCCTTCCAAGCCGGAAGTGGATATAATACATCACACGCATGCCCGGTGATCTGCGAACACTGTGTTCAAAAACCTGCTTGCTTAAGGTAGCTGTTGAATTTAAATTGTTCCTGTAATCTGATTCTGGTTATAGGAATATTAGTAACTAGCAGACTGGTTAAAAGAGATGGCCCACAAGTAGTTAATTAGGGAAATCAAGCACTTAACCTTAGAGAGTAGAGACCTCAATTCTAGGCTAGATTGAAATGGTTTGATATGGATTTGAAATCCCTGGAGAGTCTTACTCTTATATAATTCTGTCTTTGGCTTTAGATATTCAAAATAGCAATATCTATAGTATTATGATCTCACTACTAGTAGAATTTATAATAATAATTTTTTTTCTTACTCTAGTTTGTTTCAAAAATAGAGGGGCATACGGAGTATATATAAAATGTATACAATAGTAAGTTATTGACTGAGCGAGCTAGACCAACCCAGGACCAATTGGAGTTCCAGATGTATACTATTTTGTAAATAGTCCGTGAGTGTACTATATGGATTGCTCACACACTGCCGCGCTTATAAAAGCGGCGGCACCTTAATCATATAGACTACTTACTAGTTACTACCTTAGTACTTGCGTAGTAAGTACGTAGTTCCGGCAGCGCGGAAGATCTCCGGGCAACAAACCAAGCCCAATTTGGCCTCTTCACCGGGCTAGTGGAGAGTCACTTCAGTTACTGTTGGGCCATCATGTCTACCTAGGTACTTACCTAAATACTGCGTATTTTGTTATGCCTGCATGATGAGGGGTTGTGTTGCATACATAGTATGTACTGTGTAGGTAGTCAGCCCTTCAATGCATTGGCAATCCCTGTTCTTGGTCGGGTAGTGACAACAAGCCTTTTGTTCGCACAGTACATGGCAGCGATGCAGTGCAGCCTACGTACTCAGTACTAGTAAGTAGTTTGCCAAATGCCAGTAGTGTCTGCAGTGATCCCAGCCCGGCAGGGGCTGATCCGGGTGGGCGACGGGTGGCACAGCAGCAGCAGAAGACTTACAAGCAACAGACGCCTAGCCACGGGCCTGGTACCGGTACAATACCCCGCCCTCCCACCTAAAAATTATCGCCGTGATAAGATCGAAAATTTACCTACTATCGAACCCATCATTGAATACCCCCCTTCCCTCCCCTCCTCTCTCTTAGGAGTTTGTCATTAGAAAGAACAAAAAAAAAACACTCCTTTAATTTCCTAATAATTCCACCACCACCCACCATGTCTGCCACGAATGATGAGACCGTTCTCACCCTGCGCAAAGTCCTCGTCGCCGAGTCCGAGCCCCTCGCGCGCCGCTTCCGCGCCCTCTTCTCGCTCAAGTACCTGGCCTGTCTGCAGCCCCCCTCGGAGAACACGCTACCGGCCATTGAGGCCATCGCTGCGGGATTCTCGTCTCCCTCGGCGCTGCTCAAGCATGAGCTCGCCTACTGCCTCGGCCAGACGCGCAACCCCGACGCCGTGGCCTTCCTTCAGCAGGTTCTGAAGGATACCCAGGAGGATGTCATGTGTCGCCACGAGGCCGCCGAGGCGCTGGGTGCGCTGGGCTACGAGGATAGTCTGGCGATTCTGAAGGCCCTGAAGGATGACGAGAACGAGCCGGAGGTTATCCGGGAGACTTGCGATATTGCTGTTGACCGCATTCTGTGGGAGAACTCCGCTGAGAGGAAGGCTGAGAAGTTGAAGCCTAGGTATGTTTCTGTCCATGTCATGTCATGTACCGAGGAAATGAGAGAGAGAGAGAGAGAGATGCTTTTGGAAGTTGTTGTTCAAATGGCTAATTGGAAAATGGCTAATTGGATTTGTTCTAATTGTTATTATACAACAGTGACTTCACCTCGATCGACCCCGCCCCGCCTCTTCCCTTGGCCGCCGCCGAGCCTTCGATCCCGGACATGGAGAAGACCCTGCTGGACACAAAACTCCCTCTGTTCCAAAGATACCGTGCCATGTTTGCGCTGCGCGATCTCGCCTCCCCGCCCGACCTGCCCACCGCCGTCCAGGCCGTGGATGCGCTGGCCAAGGGTCTCAAGGACCCCTCCGCGCTGTTCCGCCACGAGGTCGCCTTCGTTTTCGGCCAACTGTGCCACCCCGCCTCCGTCCCGAGCCTCACGGAATGCCTCAGCAACCAAGAAGAGGAGGGTATGGTGCGCCACGAGGCCGCCGAAGCCCTCGGCAGCCTGGGCGACGTCGCCGGCGTGGAAGATACCCTGAAGAAGTTCTTGAACGACCCCGAACAGGTGGTGCGAGACAGCATCATCGTGGCCCTGGACATGGCCGAGTTCGAGAAGAACGGAGAGATGGAATATGCGTTGGTGCCGGACTCTGCCGCCGCCGTGTCTGCTGCTTGATGATGAATTATGCGATAAACAAAAAAGTCTAACTACAATGTCGGTAAATAGTTGCTTTCATGACTCATAGATGTACAATTGAAATCCAAAAGGAGAAAAAAAAATAGACACCAGGTCTCGTCGCTTTTTTTAGTTGTTCGTCGTCTCCCTGGAAGTTGGGTGGGTGATTAGTATATGGGATGCGCGCAACAGGGGAGGCAGAGAAGGGATTCGTACTTGTAACCGCAGACACAGGTGTAGAACACCGTACTACCTTCATCCGCACTGCGCAATTGCACCGTGGTGAAGTACATCTCCTTCCGTCCACATTTGGCGCAGGTATGCTGGGTGAGCGCCTCGGTTCTCCGGTCGGCGGCCGTCAGAGTCTGGACCGCAGATCTTTTCGCTCGCAGGGAGGAGGGGAAATCGCTGGGCTTGGACTCGGAGACGATGGTCTGTGGGACGGTATCTGGAGAGAATGAAGGAGCACCGCGTCAGTACAGAGTAGTCGAGCAGCTTGCTTTCAGAAGAAGAACCGACCTTTATTCCGGGCCCCGCAGACATCGCAGACTAGAATCTTCGTGGGGTCGCCGATGGAGCCATCGAGGAGGGAGCCGCAGTCGGTGCAGAAGACCAAGGTTCCGATGGCGGACATGGTGGGAGGTAGAGATAGGAGGAGACTGGGGATCGATCTATGAGTGTCACTGTCGGGGCAATAATGCAAGCAATGCTCATTCTTTTTTTTTTGGAAGGCGGGCGCCGGAAAGAAAAGAGGCGCACGGGCCACGGGCCTCCAGCAGCGCGCCATTAGTGCCGGGCGGTGAGCCGCGGCAGCGGCACGAGAACCGTGCCTGGCATTAATTATTGCATCGTTTGCCATGGAGATCTTTCGATGAATCGGCGTTCGACGGGGATGGTTGCTCATTTGCTTGTTTGCTAGCCATGCCTCTGGGGAGAGCATGTCTATTGTACAGTCCTAGATCTCGTTTCGTCCCACCTTCCGCTCCCTACTGGCCTCAACCACCACCACAACACCTCCCATAACCGCCGCCGCCATGGCCCAAAACTGGCATCCGGCCGTCCAGGTCGTCATCAATGGCCATCCCCAGGCGCAGGACCATGCCCCCGCGGGCCAGCCTCGTCGCTGGAATCGGCCGTTGGCCGTGGAGGAGGCGTTGCAGTACTCGCCCATGTCCAGCTCGCCCGTCTTCGGTTTAGGTCAGACTGATATAACCTTTGCGAGTGAAGTGAACCAACCTTAACTGATCCGTCATGCCTCCTTAGATTGTATTCTGCGTCCTGACGTTGGTCGACCCCCCAATACGACCTCCATCAATCACATCCTGCAGTCCGGTCGGACCGCGCTCAGCGGACTCAACAATGACATCCAATCTGGCCGGGAGGATTCGACTCGTCTAGAGACTTCCCGGGAATACCTGCAGCAGTTGCTGGATGGTGATCAGTTGACTGAATTGTGAGCCCCACCATCGCCTGATTGTTAGCTCACATACTCATCTGTATCTCTACTTGCAGTAAGTTCAAGCTGCCTACAGGCTCGATCAACGCCCAGCCATTGCCCTCGACCGCGCCGCATGATCAGGTCGCCAGTAGCACCACGCTTGGCCCTTTTGCGAAGATGTTGTTGGAAACCACGGAAATCGCATTTCGATGTAAGCCCTCCTCGATGATGCACGTAGGTAGGTATCCGTGAAGTCAGCTGACCCATGACAGACCCTACTCCGGACGAGATGGAGCCTCCACACCAGCAACCTGCCTCCTGGAGCGAAAAGCAGTCGCCCGTCGTCAGCAAACCTACCCCTCCCGTCGCCCATCGACCCAGCCAGCAGACGAGCCAACTGTCGGTGGTCATTCCGGTGAAGCCGCTGCCGCCTCATATTGATAGCCATGGTGTGGCGAAGAGGAGAAAGTTGAATGCGGACGGGGAGGACAATCTCGCGGCCATTCGTCTGAAGGACCAGAAGGAAGAGGCGGATGCGGCGCTGGTTAAGTTACAAGACTTGCTTCATGAGATCTTTGAATCTGAGGACCAGCTCGATCCTGGTACATCATCCGATGCGCCCGTTGAAAGGTCAAACGCCGTTTTCACTACAGCCCACGCGTTAGAAATCAGTGCGCCAATTCTTTCTTCCGAGACCCATAGCCGACTCCAGAAGGCCATTAAGAAGGTCGTGGGCTTTAACAGACTTCAAGATATACCATCCGACTACCTGAATAGGATCCAGAAGCTCTGCGAAAAGCCCATCATTGCAGCGCAGTCTCCCGATTTGTCAATAGACGACCCTTCCAATGAGTCCGACGCCCGGGATTGGTTACGAAGACTAGAAGACATGCATAATGCCCTCCTTGCCGTCGCCAGTCTACTCCATACGATGTCTGGTTCCCGGTCGTCAGAGCGGGACCTTTGCCCAGAGGATTTGATTGAAGCCATTCCACGGGTTTTCAACCAGGTCTTTGATCATTGTATTATCCCAGCCGTCCAGGCACGTCCCAGCGGCAAGGATGGAGGCAAGGATGCCAAGCACTTTGAATTCTTCTCCTCTCAAAAGCGTGTACTTGGTACCTTGATCCAACAAAGCAAGAAAGTCCTTTCCCTTTTTGCCGACTTCCTCTCGCGGATCGATGTTTCCGAAGGAACCGTCACGGCGACTGAGTTCTTTGCGGTCAAGTTGATCTTCGTGGAAAACGCTCACACGGAGAAGGACTCTACTGTGGGCTATCAGAAATATGAATCAGTTCGACGCGGAGCTATGGATGTGCTGGCCAAGGTATTTTCCAAGTATCCTGACCAGCGGCCTTTCATCCTGAATGAGATTTTGGGCTCGCTAGAGAAACTTCCGTCTACTCGACAAAGCGCCAGGCAGTTTAAACTCGCTGATAACAAGAATATTCAACTTCTGACTGCGTTGGTCATGCAATTGGTGCAAACGAGTGCTTTGGATGTTCACAGTTCAAGATCGTCGCGCATACGGCGTAAGCCATCTGGGGCGGCTGAGGACGAGGAAGATGATGAAGAGCTTGAAAAGACGCAGGATATCGAGGATGATCAGCCGGAAATCTCCATGGAGCAGCTTGCGACGAAGGTCAACCGCTTATATGATGTTAATGCAATGACAAGTGCTACGTCTATCGTTCAATTCATGGTTCACCGGGCGATGTCTTCCACCAAAACCGGCGATCAGCCGTATCGAAATATCTTTGACATTTTCACTGAAGACTTGATCAGCGTTCTGGGCTCGACAGACTGGCCGGCTGCGGAATTGCTGCTCCGCATCATGACCATTCACATGGTCGGTATTGCCGAGCTTGACAAGAGCACTGCCACTGCGAAGAGCATGGCTCTTGAGCTTCTAGGATGGATGGGCCCTGCAATTTCTGATCTCATTGTGACCGCTCAGCACCTCCTTCCTTCCATGGAAGAGTCTGATAGCGACCTTACCGATCCCCTTAGACAGCTGTTTGAAGACTACTTGAACCGTGCTTTACACCCCCAGGACCTTGTTGCGCCCGGAGGTCCTTATCGGATGACCCTCGAGTATTTTATACAGGACCGCAGCTTAGACAACTCGCAACTTTCTAGCGCTCGCGGTTACTTTCTTGCCAAATGGGCCAAGGATTTCTGTGCCGTTTATAATAAGTCCGATGTCACGGATGATGACACGGCTCAAGATCTGGTTGACCTTTTTGCGAAGCTATTCTCCGATCCCCTGTGGCTTGAAACCAACAGGTAAGTAGCCTGGCCATAATTGCCCGTCATCGACTTGCTGCTGACCCAGTTCTAGGCAATTTAACACAGTCCCGTCCGCGCACGGAAGGTTTGCTTATATTCTGACCGTTTTGGATTCGGATTTTTGTAAAGCCTTTGACAGAATCCTGAAGGTTCTGCTCAACTCCATTGCCAGTGACCAGGCCAAAGTCCGAAGTCGTAGCTTGAAGAGTGTTATCAACATACTCGAGAAAGATCCAAGCCTTCTTGACAGAGATGCATCGGTTATGCGGGTTATCCTGCGCTGTGCTACTGATGCGTCCCCAATGGTTCGCGATTCTGCGCTGTCGTTGATCGCGAAATGCATTGCTTTGAAGCCGAAGCTCGAAGAAGATGGTTGCCGGAGCATCCTGACCTGCGCTGCAGATCCGACTGCCGGTGTACGAAAGCGCTGCATCGGATTGCTGAAGGACATCTATCTCAAGACGTCACGCACTGAGTTGAAACTGGCAATCGTGGATAGCTTTCTTCAGCGGACAAGTGATCTGGAGGATAGTGTGGCTACATTGGCCCGGCAAACATTCGAGGAGATCTGGCTCACACCCTTCCACGAACACATTGACTCTGCTCAGGATGGTCCGAAACTCAAGGTTGGCCTTGACGAAAGGGTGACTTTGCTCGTCAGTCTTGTCCAGCGCAGCGAGACTGCCCTCGAGACTTTAAACAACTGTCTTAAGAAGATCTTATCGGACACCTCCAAGCCCGCCTCGCTGAACTTCAAAGTATGCAAAGCCATGGTCTCCACGATGTTTGAGAAGCTGGTTGAAGGCACCGAGACAGGGAAAGAATTCCAACAGGCGCTATTGCAAACCATTACCGTATTTGCGAAAGCCAATGCGAAGTTGTTCCGTCCTGACCAGCTGGAAACTCTACATCCTTACATTGGACACCTAACCACGGCAGAGGACCTCTTCCTGTTCCGCTCTGTCGTGGTCATTTACCGATGCGTCCTGCCGTTTCTTTCGTCCGTACACAACACGTTATTGAAAGAAGTGCAGAACGACCTTTTCAAGAGCGTTGCCAAGCTTGCTCGCTCTGAGTTGAACGAAGTGATGGCTTGTCTCTGGACTATTAACGGAGTTCTACACAATACCGACAGACTCGTGAAGCTAACCATCTCTGTGCTGAAACCCATACAGCACTACAAGGACATAGATCTTTCAGATAGTGCCAATGCAGCAGTTCTGGCCCGAGCCAAAAGCTACATCCGGATTGCAGGCTGTGTTGGAAGACATTGCGATCTTGAAAAGTACGAGCCACATTTCAAGAATGCTTTCCCGTCATGGGGTGGTGGATCGGTGGCTGGCTTGATGGTCGATGCCATCATGCCTTTTACGCTTCCGAAACAACCGCTTGAGGTGAGGGTCATGTCTCTCGAGAGTGTAGGGTCGATCTGTCAGTCTTGGCCGGGCCAGTTCAGTCGCGAGGACCCGCGACAGGTCCTGTCTATGGTATTCAACGAAGATAATCCCAGTCTTCAGAATATCGTTCTGAGGTCGTTTTCGGATTTTTTTGCAATGCACGAGGGCAAGGCAGAAAAGACTGTGACGTCTTCTGCCGAAATCGCTGAGCAGGAAAATTTTTCGAGGCTAGGAGGGTCTTTGAAGGCCAGTGATAATGACGGTGCCGCCGCGTTGATCGCCCAACACTTCCTCCGGGACATGCTCCGGGTTGCACAATCGCGGCAAGACTCCTATGCACTGACTGCTATTGAGCTGATCGCCAGTATCAACCGTCAAGGATTGGTCCACCCCAAAGAATGTGCCGGTGTTTTAGTCTCCTTGGAGACGTCGACTATCCCGGCAATTGCAAAGGTTGCGTTTGATACGCATAAGATGCTCCACCAGCAGTATGAATCGATGTTCGAAAGAGAGTACATGCGTGCTGTTCAGGAAGCATTCTATTACCAGCGCGACGTGGTCGGGGACACCACGGGTGCCTCAAGCCGTCCTTACGTCGCCAAACTTGGACCCTTGTTTGACATCATCAAAATCAGCAACAGCCGCTATCAGAGAAAGTTCCTCTCGAACTTGTGCGCGAAAGTCGACTTTGAACCGAAGAGGCTCGACGCCACTGGCGACCCGCCGGAGCATCTTCTACTCACTCGGTTTGTGGCTCAGAATCTTGCGTTCTTTGATTACAACCAACTCGCGGAACTCGTACCGACGATCGGGTGCATGGAGCGCATTGTCTCTGCCACTGGGACCGTGGTCGCCCACTCCATCGAAACGGAGGTCTTTTCTTCTAAGATGGAGCCCATTCCGGGCGACGGGTTTTCTGCGCCTCCCCCGGGCCCGGAGGGTTTTGGAACCATGGCGCCCCCACAATCAGTCAACCCGGCGACCCTGCGACTACTGACTACGGCCGCCGCATCGATTTCGATGCTTTGGGAAGCCCGATCATACCTTCGCCGCCTCTACGGAGTCACAGGGCACGCTCGAGCCAAGGAGGCCAAAGGTGCGACCAAAGAGCTCAACAAGTCCGCTACGAAGGTACACGGGGTCACGGGGGACAGGTTCTGGGACGCGATTGCTCGAAATATGAGCTCCCTGGACAGTGAGCAGAGTATGATCGAGAAGTGCCGAGAGTTTGCCACGTTGCTCGCCATCGACGACGAACTCAAGGTGGGCGGCGAGGAAGACGCAGAAGGGGAAAACCTCGAAGCAGGCGCCGACATGGAGGATCCCGCAGCGGCTTGGGGTCCGGGCGGAGGGCCACGGCCTGGCAAGCGGAAGAACTCCATGACGGGGCAGAACCCTGTGAAGCGACCCCGGGGCCGCAAGAGCGCCTCGGGGAAGAAGCGGGCCAGTGCCGAGCCTGACGAGGAGTCGGATTGGAACTAGAGGAGATGCCGATGCCGTTGATCGGATCGGTACGATGACCCTTGTATTTTGGCTGTCCATTATTTGAGAGGTTGCATTTATGGGACCGGAATGGCGTTCGGGATACACGGCTTGCGTTCACCCGTGGGGTTTTCGATGACCTTTTATTTATCCATGGCGGGAGGAGTGATGGGGTTTGCTTTTTTCTTTTTCTATTTCTATTTCTCGATCTATCTATGTATGTACCAGCCACTAGGCCGATGGATGCGGCTGTCATCGAGATCGGCGTTGCAGCCGATCCCGACGGCAGTTCGCCCGGGGCAGTGGGAACGCCTACGATATACACGCCCTCTTGCGAGTATAGTAATTGCCCATGGCATCTATCTTTTCTTCCCTTGACAGCGTACCTTGTATGATTCTATACTCTAAATGCCAAGCCGGGCCCTGCATCCCGAGCGGGTCTAGCGGGCTTGGCCCTGATGACGTCGCGGTGCAGCCGGCGCTTCGTTGTGATCCCCGGCTGCTCGGCCGCTTTTTCTCTCTCTCTCTTTCTCCTCGTCCTCCATGTGTCTCGTTTTTCGTTGCAAGCTCGTCCCTGACTCTCGCTCCCGTTCTTGACCTTCGCCTCGTTCCCGCTGCCATTGGCTTCTCGCGTGGCTTGATTGCGTCGGGCCTGGCCCATCTGCGGTGACCGTTCCTTTCCCTTGCCAGCTGACAGACACGCCATGAGCGCGGTGCTGCTCCGGAGTCGTCCGGACCCTCGCGCCCTGAAACGAATTGGCCTTGTATCGCGGCGATTCCAGTCCTCCAAGTCCCCCGTACCAGCCGGACTCGCTGCCTCGCGCACCCGGCTCCCCCTTCGCACTGCCGCCGCTCAGTCGTTGGCCTCGCGTGCCTTCTTCAACCCGCGGTTTTCCGTCCGGCACAACTCCACCGCAACAGAACCCAGTGCCGCGCCACCAAAAAGATCATTTCGCAATGCCCTCTTCAAGACCTTTGCCTTCTGCGGCGGCTTCATCGTCATGAGCGGTGCGGCCGTGGTGGCGTTCTTCATCTACGATGCGACCACGTACCGCGAGAACTCTAGCGCGGAGGACATCCCGGTTTCGGAATTGGCGTTGAATCCCCGGCGAGGCGGGCCCAAGAACCTCCCCATCGCGGAGTTTTTGATCGGCGATAACGATTCAGAGGGTAAGCTGCAGCAGAAGGACAAGCCCCGGCTGGTGATCCTGGGTACCGGCTGGGGTAGCATCGCTCTGCTCAAGCACCTCAATCCCGGCGACTACCACGTCACCGTTGTGTCCCCCACCAACTACTTCCTCTTCACCCCCATGCTGCCATCCGCCACGGTTGGTACGCTGGGCCTGAGATCCCTGGTCGAGCCCGTTCGTCGCATTGTTCAACGGGTCAATGGCCATTTCCTCAAGGCTGAGGCGCAGGACGTCGAGTTCTCCGAGAAGCTGGTCGAGGTGTCCCAAATAGATGACAACGGCCAGGAGCAGAGATTCTATCTCCCCTACGATAAGCTCGTCGTCGGTGTCGGTATGTACCCAACTTCCCCCGCTGTGTGTTACTCGACTCGAGCTAATTCTCCGATCCTCCAGGTTGTGTAACGAACCCCCACGGCGTCAAGGGCCTCGAGAACTGCCACTTCCTGAAGTCGATCGACGATGCCCGGCGGATCAAGAACAAGGTGCTGGATAACATGGAACTCGCCTGTCTCCCGACCACGAGTGACGAGGAGCGCAAGCGTCTCTTGTCGTTCGTGGTCTGCGGTGGAGGCCCTACGGGTGTTGAGTTTGCCGCGGAGCTGTTCGATCTGCTCAACGAGGACCTCCTGCATTCCTTCCCCAAGATCCTCCGGAACGAGATCTCCGTCCATATCATCCAAAGCCGCAGCCATATCCTGAACACCTACGACGAAGCCCTGTCCCGCTACGCCGAGGTTCGTCCACCCCCCTCACTCCCCACACCCTATTGCTAACGACATGGCCGTCAGTCCCGTTTCGCTCGCGACCACGTCGACGTCTGCACAAACGCCAGAGTCGCCGAGGTCCGCGACGACCGCGTCCTCTTCACCCAGGAAGAGGACGGCAAGCGCGTCTTGAAGGAGATCCCCATGGGCTTCTGTCTGTGGTCCACTGGTGTCGGTACGTGATCCCCCCATCCCATCCCACTCTCAAACTCACACCCTGAACAGCCCGCGCCGACCTCTGCAACCGCCTCTCCGACAAGCTCGAGTCGCAAAACAACAAGCACGCGCTCGAAACCGACGCACACCTCCGCCTAATCGGCGCTCCGCTCGGCGACGTCTACGCCATCGGCGACTGCTCGACCGTGCAAAACAACCTCGCCGCGAACATCGTCTCCTTCCTCCGGACCATCGCGTGGGAGAAAGGCAAGGACCCCGAGAAGCTGCACCTGACATTCCGCGAATGGAAAGATGTCGCGACACGCGTGAAGAAGCGCTTCCCACAAGCCTCCAACCACCTCCGCCGCCTCGACAAGCTCTTCGAGCAATACGACATCGACCACTCCGGCACGCTCGAGTTTGGCGAACTCTCGGAACTCCTCCACCAGATCGACACCAAGCTCACCTCGCTGCCCGCCACCGCCCAGCGCGCCAACCAGCAGGGCGAGTACCTCGGCCGCAAGCTCACCAAGATCGCCGCCGCCCTGCCCGGCATGCAGGCCAACCAGATCGACTACGGCGACCTCGACGAGGCCGTCTACAAGGCCTTCAAGTACAAGCACCTCGGCAGTCTCGCCTACATCAGCAACGCCGCCATCTTCGACTTCGGCGGCCTCAACTTCAGCGGCGGCGTCCTCGCCATGTACCTCTGGCGTAGCGTCTACTTCGCCGAGAGTGTCAGCTTCCGTACCCGCTGCATGCTCGCTATGGATTGGGCAAAGAGAGCGCTTTTCGGGAGAGGTTTGTTCCTCCCCCCCTTCCCCTTCCCCTTCCCCCTCAAATTAAATTAGATCGATGTGTGGTTTACTGACGATGGTTGTCTATATAGATCTCATGAGCTTCTAAGCTATTTATCCATGATCATGCTATTCATTGTAGATGTAATCCAGTGTTGATGTCAGTGTCAGTGTCAGTGTCATGTGATACCATGTGAGCGGACTGCGGATATATATTATGCAGTCAGTCAGTCAGTCGGTCGGTCGTGCATTCATTGGTTATGAGCCTGTCGTTGTCGGATCTAGCTAGTACTACATTTCCTTGTTTTATTTTTTTTTACCATACCTACTGTCGCTATTGTTTTCTCTTTTATTTCTGGTTTGCATTCATTGTAGTGGATATGGACATGGATATGGACATGGATATGGACATGGATATGGATATGAATATGTGGTGTGGTTGTGTGAATGTTTTGATTGATCGATGGGATTTATGATAGACAGGTTGACTGAATTCAATGAGGTAATGGTATATACTTAGTACTTACGTGGAAATAATAGGCCGTGAGTACAGTCATCTGTCTCAATAAGATGATAAAAACTCTGCGGTTGGTAGTTTACGACTACTAGGGCACAGGAATTGTGTGAAAAGTTGTGGGAAGAGGTAAATTCGGCTTCGACACCTCCGTAGACGAGAAAAAAAACTTCAAGAGGCCAAACAAAGCGCCGTGCCAATGTATTCCCAACTCCATGCTTGAGAAGAAGAAAAAAGTTCCCGTCGTAATATCAGATTATGAGCGGTATTATAAGCCGGTGATCGCGGATCAGGCGGTTAATAAGTTAAGAGATCATCGGGTCGATATCCCCGTTATTGGTCATTACAGTGTCGTTAGAGGGGCCATGGTGACTGGAGAGCGTCGAGCCTGGCATGGTATTACTGAGGTGGGGGGTGTTGTTGTCGGTGAGCCCGAGATCCAGCTTCTCGGGGATGTCCTTCTTGGCCTCCCGGGCCTTTTGCTCGGCCCACCCGCGCAATTTGACCAGGTTGCGTAGCCGGGCCTCTTTACGAGCACCCTGGTTCAGCAGGATGGCTTCATTGACGCGGTTGGCAATATCTTTACGGAGGTCGGGGTGTAGTAAGGGGGCAAGTGACGGGGACAGATTATCCGCCGGGAAGATTAAGAGGGCCAGCGTCCGCTCGAGGTCTTCTAGGAACTGAGGGTTCGTAGGCGCCCGGGGTGCCAGTTGCGTCGTCGCAAACTCGAGGGCAGGACCGATGTCTCCATCAGGGGTAGAGGTGCAGGAGCGAATCAACTCCACCAGTTGCAAGCGCAGCAAGGCGAAATGCAGAGGGGGGTTTTCATCCAAGATCTAAGCCGGTCAGTCAGCAAGGTACTATGAGATAGACGTGTGATGACAAGCAATGGCAGGTATGTTTGCAGATCATATAATGATTTGGTGATGATGTTTATCAGCAAACCCCCGAAGGGATGTTCTGAGTGGTGCATGAAACTTTTTTAATCCTAGCAAGGAGGGGGGGGGGGGGGGGGGTAAAGGAGGGAAAGCCGAGGTGGGTCTTACCTGAGGGTTCAGCTCGTTGATTTTTTCAATCGCGACTTGGATATTCCCGGAATGGATGGCAGTACGAATCTCAACTCTTTCCTGAATCGACTCGATATCTGCACTGGGTTGGATGTTGGCCTCGACCGCAAATTTCTTCGCGGCCGCTGGATAGCCGTTGGTGATGAGGTAGTCCATGACCAAGTAGTTGATATCACTTCAAGACAACAGTCAGCAATTGCAACCAAGAGACAGGAAGCACAAATAGCAGGTGGTATAGAAATTTTCAGATACCAAGTTAATATATTCTCTTCAGTATTTTTCAGAGAGATTCCCAACTTGAATTCAAGATACATCATGCAATGCGACGCGACGCGACAGGGGAGGGGGTGGGGGCAACTCACGTCTTGGATGGCTTGACCTCCTCGACCTTCCGTTCGAACTGATGCCATGTCGGCGTTGTCGAGGAAGAGGGAGACATCTGCTGCCCGTTAAAACTAAGCAACCACGCACGCACAGCATGTGAGGACGCATACGTAATTAGCGGAAGACATGGTGGTGGTGATGAGCAAAGTGGTTGCGGAGATCAGCAACGTTAAGTGATCTGGTACTGAGCAGTCGGCCGTCTGTGAAGATGGAAAGCTTCGCAGACGGGAGCCATGGGGATGACCGCGGGAGAGGGGATGAGGGAGGAAGGGAAGGAGAAGGAGAGGGAAGGAAGCGGAAGAAGAAGAAGAAGACGACGACGGAGAAAAGTCACGTTCTGCAGCTAGGCCTAAAGCCGCAAGCGAAGGTCACGGGCAGCAACTAAGCCCGAAAAAGGCAAGCGGCGATCGGCGGGCCCTGTTTGGGGTATCTCCGCCCGTGACCGCGGCCACTCGCAGTCTCTTATCGCAGTAAATCCCAATTATTATTGTGTTGGAATTATGCCTGGCCACCGCGCCTGCTCCCTCTGAGTTTTTTTGCTTGTTCTTGGCTGCTCCTGGCTGCTCCTGCTTGCTCTTGCTCGCTGCTGCCCAGGCAGGCCAACTTCCCGCAGGGTAGCACAGAGAGATGCAGTCCATCTCCCCCGTATATTCCTCGGCCACCACCGACCGCCGGTACTCTCCACCATGGGCCGACCTGAGTATCATCGGTATCGCAGGCAGCTCCGGCTCCGGCAAGACCTCCGTGGCCATGGAGATCGTCAAGTCGCTGAACCTGCCCTGGGTCGTGATTCTTGTAATGGTATATGGATCCGACCCGATAAATCTTAAGCCCACTATAAACCTGTCAAGCTCGCGGCTCTAACGGCGGTGTGGTACAGGATTCCTTCTACAAAAGCTTGTCGCCCGAGGAGCACGCCCGAGCCCACGCCAACCAATATGACTTTGACTGTCCAGACTCCCTGGACTTCGACGTCTTGGTGGAGACCCTCAGGGATCTTAAACAAGGGTACGATCAATGGGCCTTCGTCGTAATTGGTGCCAGCCACATGGGATGGATGGAGGCTAAGGCTAACGAACCTTCCATCGACCAGAAAGAAAGCCGACATCCCGGTCTACTCCTTTGCCGAGCACCAGCGTCAGTCACAGACGACGACCCTCTACTCCCCGCGAGTGTTGATCCTGGAGGGTATCCTGGCCTTGCACGACCCTCGGATCATGGAACTCCTGGACGTCAAGGTAGGTTTTCCGTGCCAAGTCGGCTACTGTGATCTAACGTCACCGCGCAGATCTTCGTTGAAGCAGACATGGATGTCTGTCTTGGACGCAGAAGTGAGTCTCCACAGTCCCCTCGGGAACTTCTCTAACGGAGAGGAAGCTAGTCATGCGCGATGTCCGCGAGAGAGGAAGAGATGTCGAAGGAATTGTGAAGCAATGGTTCACCTTCGTCAAGCCATCGTACAAGCAGTACGTTGAACCCCAGCGGGGTGTGTCAGGTAGGCCAGGGTTATGTGCAGACTATCCAGATCCAGTCTGACGACGATTTCCAGACATCATTATCCCGCGTGGAATTGAGAACAGGACAGCCATCGGTAAGGATGCTCCTTTCTTCTCGAGACTTTCTAAGCTAATGTCCTGAAGATATGGTGGTGCAACACATCCAGCGTAAGCTGGACGATAAATCAGAGAAGCACAGCGCAGAGCTCAACCGATTGGGCCTGATCGCCTCAGAGGAGCAGCTGAGCCCTCATGTTATTATGATGCCCCAGACGTCACAGTTTATCGGCATGAACACGATCCTCCAGGACCCTGCCACAGAACAAGTCGACTTTGTATTCTACTTCGACCGACTGGCTGCCTTGCTGATAGAGAAGTGAGTGAACCATGGAGACTCAATCACAAAAACTACACGACGTCAAATATCGAACCGTGACTTACGAACCGCTTGTGGACAGGGCTTTGGACAACACCTCCTACGTCGCGAAAGACGTGGACACGCCCCAAAAGACCAGCTACAATGGCCTGAACCAGGCGGGCACGGTGTCTGCCGTCGCGATCCTGCGAGGAGGATCTTGCCTTGAAACCGCGCTGAAGCGGACCATCCCCGACTGCATCACCGGGCGTGTGCTCATCCAGACCAACGAGCGGAATGAAGAACCCGAGCTTCACTACCTGAAGCTCCCCCCCAATATTGAAAACCACGAGAACGTCCTGCTCCTCGACCCCCAGATGTCCAGCGGTGGAGCGGCGCTGATGGCCGTGCGTGTGCTGATCGACCACGGCGTGAGCGAGGACAAGATCGTCTTTGTCACGTGCGCGGCGGGCCAGATCGGCCTGAAGCGGCTGACGACGGTCTACCCGGCGCTGAAGGTGATCGTGGGACGGATCGAGGAGGAGCGCGAGCCTCGGTGGATCGAGAAGAGATACTTTGGCTGTTGAACATAGACCGTCGGAGAGGTCTACTGCCACGACTGCAATGATAGAACGCTGCTTCGTTTTGGCGATAGATGTATATTGACCATGACATGCATAACCACCACAACAACAAATAAACATACTACATATAAGCCATACATAAATACTTGTCGCATAGCATAGTAGTACTGCTCTAGATAAAATCACTAGCGAAAAGTAGCACTAGCCAAAGTACCGTGAAAGTTAACTTTAGTCAGGTCGAGTAGCCGGCGGAGTTAACCAGTCGCCCGGAGACGCACGGACCCGCCGAGAACGACCGCCGAAGAATCTTTGGTTCCGCCCGCCAGAAAATTATCGGCCGCAGCAGCAGCAGCAACCACCACCACCAACCAACTCACCAGACATCCACGCAGACAGGAGAGAACCCCCAAAGATCTCCATCTGCAGAAATCCCTAAACACCCTCACCAGCAACCCTCTTTCCTCTCCCTTTACCCCCACCCCTCACAGTCACAATGCCCGACCAAAAAAAGAAGAGCAAGAAGAGCGGCGGCTCCAAAAATGAATCCGCCTCGGTGATCAGTACGTACACATCCATCTATCCCAATCCCAGTACCACACACAGCACACACCTTATCAGATATTCGGAGAAGCATTAACTAACAAACCCTCGCAATGCAGCCGACCCCCGTTTCGCCAACATCCAAACGGACCCGCGCTACCGCCTGCCCAGCAAGCGCCAAACGCACGTGAAACTCGACAAGCGGTTCTCGCACATGCTGCACGACAAGGACTTCTCACGGAACGCCGCGGTCGATCGCTACGGGCGCAAGCTCGCGCGGGACGACACCAAGAAGCAGCTGGAGCGATTCTACCAGCTCGAGGGCGACGATGACAACGAAGACGAAGACGACGACGAAGAAGCCAGCGATGTTGATGATGATCTGGAGGGCGCCGTTGTCGCACCGGACGACGAAGTGCTCCGCGAACTGCGCAAGGCGGACTCATACGACCCGGCGCGTGACGGGGGGTTCAGCGAGTCGTCGTCGTCCGAGGAGGAGAGCAGTGACGAGGAGGATGAGGACGAAGACGAGGACGAGTTTGCAGGGTTTGGCGAGGAGTTGGAATACCCGGACAAGCAGCGGGAGGATGTACCGACGGGCGAGGTGACGGATCGGATTGCGGTGGTGAATCTCGACTGGGACAATATCCGGGCGGAGGATCTGATGGCGGTGTTTTCGAGCTTTGCGCCCACGGGGGGTCGCGTGCTGCGGGTGTCGGTGTATCCGAGTGAGTTTGGACGGGAGCGGATGGAGAAGGAGGAGATTGAGGGCCCGCCGAAGGAGATTTTTGCGGTGGCCAAGAAGGATGATGAGGAGTTTGATGATGAGGAGGAGGAGGAGGAGGAGGAGGAGGAGGAGGATTCGGATGAGGAGGAGGCGAAGATTAAGAAGTCGATCTTGCAGGAGGACAAGGGCGAGGAGTTCAACTCAACGAAACTACGCAAGTATCAGCTGGAGCGACTGCGGTATTACTATGCTATTTTGAAGTTCTCGACCAAGGAGGTCGCGAAGCATGTCTATGATCTGGTCGATGGCGCGGAGTATCTGTCCAGTGCGAACTTCTTCGACCTGCGCTTTGTGCCGGACGAGACGGATTTCTCGGACGATGTTGCCCGGGATGAGTGCTCGCGCATCCCCGATGGGTACCAGCCGAATGAGTTTGTTACGGATGCGCTGCAGCATAGTAAGGTCAAGTTGACCTGGGATATGGAGGACAAGTCGCGCAAGGAGGCCCAGGCGAGGGCTTTCCGGGGCAGCCGGAAGGATATCGATGAGAATGATCTGAAGGCTTATCTGGCGAGTGATAGCTCGGAGGACGAGGAAGAGGAGGGTGGTGTGGAGGTTGTGGATACTACGCAGGGCGATGGGAAGGCTACGAAGCTCTCTAAGAAGGAGGAGGAGAGACAGCGCCTCCGCGCGCTGCTGGGCCTGGGCGCTGAGCCTACGCCGTCCTCCAAGCCGGAAGGTCCCGTGGGAAACATGGAGGTTACGTTTACTTCCGGTCTGGCGGGTGAGCCTACGCGTGAGAGCATTTTCGAGAATGAGCCGGAGAAGGACGAGACTACGATCGAGAAGTACGTCCGGAAGGAGCGTGAGAGGAAGAAGCGCAGAAAGGAGAAGCTCAAGGCCGGCAAGGGTGGCCAGGAGGTCGCTGAGGATGCCGAGGACGCGGTCGTGGAGGCGGACCAGGGCGAGGGCGAGAAGCCCCAGGAGGAGGACCTGGGCTTCAACGACCCGTTCTTCGACGACTTTGATGGCAAGGCGGCTGCCACGGCCCGCCGCAAGGAGGAGAAGCGCAAGAAGCGCGAGGAGCGTGCTGCGGAGGAAGCGGCGGCGGCGGCCAAGCGGGCGGAGCTGGAGCTGCTCATGATGGATGACGACAACGGCAAGCCGGGCATCAAGCACTTCGACATGAACGAGATCGAGAAGGCGGAGAAGCAGGCGCGCAAGAAGGGCAAGGGCAAGGGCAAGGGCAAGGGCAAGAAGGTCGAGCTGCCGGTGGACAACTTCGAGATGGAGGTGGCCGACCCGCGTTTCGCCGGGCTGTACGAGAGCCATGAGTTCGCGATCGATCCCACCAACCCCCGCTTCAAGGCGACGTCGGGCATGAAGGCGCTGCTGGAGGAAGGGCGGAAGCGACGGAGGGACCGCGATGATGGGGCCGACGAGGGGGCCCCGCAGCGGGAGCAGAAGAAGAAGCAGAAGAAGAGCAAGGACTCGGGGTCGGACGACCTGAAGCGGCTGGTGGACAAGGTGAAGCGCAAGGCGCAGCAGCAGTAATGTGGGTGTCAGGGAAAAAAAAAACAGACAAGGATGCATATACCATTTCATGGCCGGGTTGCTTTTTTACTGGATGATCTCGAGCGTCTACTGACTCCTTTTTGGGTTATCCTGTTGTTCCAGTTGTTCCATATTGATTGATTGAATATTTCTTTCTTTTCTTTTCTTTTGCTTTTTTTCCCCCCGAGAGACTGACAGTCCCATAAGGTGGTTGGTCATCTGGAGGAGTATTCTTAGCCACTGCGTAGGGCCGAGTAGACGAGTAGACGAGTAGGACTAGAGGGTAGGGATGGGGGGAGGAGACAGGTCCCCCGGGCTCCCATTAGTGCAGGAGGCGCCCCTGATAAAGGGCCGTGGAATCCTGGTCGGGGCTGTATAGTTCCGTCATCACGGAGGAAATGCTGGTGGAAGGGCGTTCCGACTGGTGCACAAGGCCGCCCGCGATGCAGCATGAGGTGGTTGTGTGACCAACGCGGCCGAGTGCAGGGCGAGTGCGGGCGAGTGATTGCTGACGGGCCGTGAAGACGCAGAGGATGCAGTTGGTTGCAGTTGCAGTTGCAGTTGCAGCCGATCGGCCGGGACGCGATGAGGCTGAGATCATGTGCGGCCAGCGCGGTTCACCGCCCTTTCGGCAAGTCACTCACTCACTGCCTTGGCTTGCCTTGCCGGGTGTCTCCCCTCCTTCTAGTGTGAGTGTTAGTGTCTGTCTGGGTCTAACGTCCGTCATTCTACTCTACTCTTCATCTCTCTCTCTCTCTCTCTCCCTCCCTCTCTCTCCTCCAATTCACCCTTCCCTCTTCACTTCTTCCATCCCTTCCCAATTGACCCTCTCTCACCCCGCTGACCAACCCCATTCCATTCCATTCCCTTCCCTCATCCTCGTCCACCCACTCGCCCTGCCTCCAAGTGGCGTGTCTTCCTCCATCCGGAAGTCTCCCTCCCAACCGACCCTTAATGGCCTGACCATCGTCCTCTCCCGGCAGGCTTGAACGATGGGAGCTGCAGCCCAGTCTAGTATACCTGTCTGACTGTTGTTCTCGCCTTGATTTGTCGCTCGTCTCGTCTCGTCTCGTCTCCCGTCTCCCCTCCGCCGACTTCCCTCCTTCCGTCCGCGTGCAGGCTTCGCACCTCTTGTCACCATGTTGGGCCGCCTGCTGAGCACCGCGGCGGCCACCTTGAACCCGACAACCTACAACCCCAAGACCCCTCACCAACTCGAGTCCGTCACCGAGGAAGAGCACACCTCTGGCCTACTGTTCCCCGATGCGAGTCTGCTCCGCCGCTCCAACACCCACGCGTACCCCCTGCATACCACGTTCAACTCCCCGAATGCTTCGACCGCCGGGGCCTACGACGATCGCGGGGGCGTCGACCTGGACCCCATCAAGGATTTCCGGGTGATCATTGCGCAGAACTCCCTGGGAGACCGCGACGCTTGTGTGTTACTGGATACCCGGGCGGCGCAGGATCAGACATCGCATGGACTGGGATTAGAGCCCCAGGTGTATGAAAACACCGGAGCCCGGCATGCCCGCACCGTGTCGACGCTGACCCGCGGCCCCCGACGGGGCTACCTGTCCCAGTCGTCAGCTGCAGAGCCAAGCCCGCTCTCCGTCGCGGCAGAGACTCGTTGGTCACCCCCCATGTCCTCGGGCGCTTTCATGAGGGCGCGTGGCCGTAGCTCCACCATGTCGCCGGCGGGCAGCGTCCCCGAGCCCGGCCAATCGCGCTACTCCACCGACTCGAATGATTCCGGTCTCTTGAACTGCATCTTTGGGAGCAGCGCGTTTAGCTACAGGGGCTCCTCGACGAAGATGCATATCATCTCCGCCGATGATGAGCCCGCCAAAAATGCACCCCCGTCTCCGGCATCTCGCAATTCACTCTCCCGGGCGTACACCACGGGAAGTTCTTCGGCCTTTGCCAACACCAATCGCGGGAATGAGTCCAAACCTCCGGCAAAGGTCACGATCCTGCTGACCAGGATGTTTAGCGTCCATCTCCCCGAGGGAGGCGAGACGTCTCCGGATCAATCCGACCTGGCTTCGTCGGTGTATCAAGAGTCTCTTCCGAACCCGGGGTTTCCCTTTCCCGATGTGACTAAGCGCCGGAAGATTAAGGAGAAGAAGACTCCGATGTACGCCGTGGCGATTACGATCCAGATCCCGCTGCTCTCCCGGAACGCTGGGCGGCCCGTTTCTCGGTTTAATTCGCAAGGCTCGGACTCGCCAAAGCCCGCCATGTCTTGCTCCTTGGACTCGGATTACCGCGTGCGCGGGGGGTTTCTGGATGACAGCCTGTCCCTTGCATCGCCGCCGGCGAGTTTGGACGAGCGGATTGATCTCTTAGTGGATCATTGGGATGTCATCAACCGGACCCTGTCACACCTGGAGCGACTCTCTCGCAAGGAGATCCTGTTCTTGTTGAAAAAGGTGGACTCCTCGTCCGGGATGCACCCCAAGCCAGCAAAGCCCCCCAATATGCAACGCACCAACCAAACCTTTGTTCACCTCCCCGCGAATATCCTGGCGGTCAACTCGAGGCTGAAGGATGAAGCCCTTCGCAGTAGCCGTCGCATCAGCACGGCCCTCCAAATGCCATTTGTTGTGACCGGACAGAGCCGCTGGGGTGTCTGGCGCGAGGAGGGTCGCTCGATTATTCGCAACATCGGCGACAAAGAACACAGCTTCTTCTTCCTGGTTCTCATCACCGCGTTTCTAGGTAATCATACCGAGTGGCTGAATACTTTAGGCCCGGAGTGGTACCGACGGCGGCATTATCTGCAGCAGAAGGCACAGCAGGATGCCGACCCCATTCTTGCGCACCGCACTGTCATCATCTCGCCGGACAAGATGACGGCTCGACGACTGATCTTTTTGTTGTCGGCCTTTCTCCCCCCGAAGCAGCGCTTTGAGCCTCTCCCCTCCCCGATTCGACCGGGTACGTCTGCATCCACGCGAGCCGTGTCGCAAAGCCCGCCCAATGTGCCCGTGCTTCGGCAGGAGTCTCTTCGACGGGCGATCGAGCGTCGGTCTCGCGCCCAGCGCCTGACCCTCAGCGACCGGGAACAGCACCAGCGGTCTGTGAGCGTATCGTCATGCGAGACGGCGCATCGCTCCGCGGATGATGGCGAACCTATGGTGCCGCCTGAGTTTCACCAGACCGCGCGCCGGGGCTCCGATGCGCGCTCCATCCGAGCATTGGGCGTGCCGGTGAATGCCCCGATGAACGCGCGCGAGATGCGCACGAGGAATACGAGCGCGGCGACCACGTCCACCACGACCCCCGGCAGCACGGTCCCGGTTCCGCACTTTGCTTCGCAGGGCCGCTCCGAGCGGGCAGGGTCGTCGGACCAGATTGTGGCCGAGGGGAGTGACAGTCTCGCGTCGGAAAATCTGCTGAGAAACCTTCAGAGAAGTGAAACCGGCAACAGCAGCGTGGGCTCTGCCAATGGTCGGTGGGGAGGAATATTTTCGGGCCTGTGGAGCTCGCGGCAAGAATCGTCTGATGGCAGCGACCCTGGTGCGCCCCCAGCCCGGAAGCGGTCCGTCTCGGCGTATACCAATCCCCCGAGGCGGCCTCCGACGCTGAGCCAGATGGTCAAAGAGGTTGCGCTCAGTCCGACGGAAGAGGCCCACGAAGGCATGAGCGGCAATATTTCCATCCCTCAGGCGAATAAGAATGGATTCCAGGACAGCCAGGACCAGGCCCGGGAAACGTCGCTGAAGCTGTCTGTGCGGGGGGATGACGGGATTGTCGACGTGGATCTCCCCTTGCCTGGGTTCGTTTCGCTGTCGTCGTCGGGCGATTCCACGCTGGCGTCCCCGAAGAAGACGCGGACATCGGTCACGAGTATGGATGCGATGGCGTCGACCCACAGCAGCACATCTGGCTTCCCCTCTGTGCCGCGGGAGACCGACGGACCGAACATGAATGTGGCTGGCTGGCTGAAGAACTTCCATGACGACTTTTTACTCCAAGCGGTACGCCCTTATAATGGGCTCGAGGCCGACATCAAACGCGCCATGCAGGCGGAGCCGATCTCCAGCCAAGCGGTATGTCTCGACGCCGACGGGTCGGGACGATGGGTCGACGTGGCGACGACACTGGTCGCGGACGTGCGAACCTTTTCGGTGAAGCGGCTGCGTCTGCGGCGCAAGATCGGGAATGCGTCCTGGCGCAACCGCTCGCCGTCAATCTCACCCCAGCCCGGCACGCCTCGACACGTCTCTGGCGGGGCTGCGTCCGCATCGCAGCTCACCAGCTTCTTTTCGCAAGCGACGGCGTCGAGCAAGTCATCCGGGGATTCCTCCGACGGGTATAATACGCCCAGCGAAGTGGAGGAGCGGTTTGTGGAGGAACACGTGATGGATCTGGACGGCACGCTGGTCGATGCGCTGGAGCGGGTTCTTGCGCAGAGCGGCCCGTCGTCGGTGGCCCATTCGCGCGCGCCGTCGCCGTCGCGGGCGCGCCGCGCGGAGGACAAGCTGGCGTCGGAAATCCTGGCGCGGGAAGAGACGCGTCCGATGGAGGTGCCGCGCACGGAGTGCCGCAAGCTGGTGCTGAGCGCGCTGGAGGAGGTGGTGCGCAGCGTGACGGCGGAGCACTGTCGCGAGGACGTGGACGGCGAGCTGGGGCTGGCGGACCGGGAGCGGCGGCGGGTGCAGTCGGGGTCGGACAATACGCTGCGGGAGGGGATTCGCCGGTGGCTGCTGGATGTGGAGGAGGCGTGGTAGGAGTGCAACGGGGATGCTTGGATTCTCTCTCAACTATTCTCCGGCGTCCTTCATCAGGGCCGGACGGGTTGGACGGCCAGTGTCGGCTCTTTCTTTTTGCTTTGCAGTCATGATACCCATGTGTTGAGTATATTTCTACCCCGAGACCAAGCATGTGACCGTTCTGTCTAGACGTAGCCATGTCCATGCCAGTACAGACAATGAACCCAACCCATCCACCATTATCCCCACAGACAAACGACTACTGAATCCAAACCACCTTGACTCCCTCATCCGCCACCACCACCCCACCCTCCTGCCTCACCGTGACCACCTTAAGCACCTCCCCGGGCCTCTCCGGATCGACCACCTCCACCTTAACCTCCCCCTCGACCGGCCCATTAACCAGAACCTCCAACCCATCCAGCGGATCCCCCTCGGGCCGATCCAGCTTCCAATTCAACGGAATCACCGCGCCCGGCCGAATCAACAGTGGCAGGGTGTCGAACCCATGGGTCTCCGTATACCACCTTCCGCCCTCATACGTCTTCCCATGATCGAACCAGGACACCCACTTGCCCTTTCCCCTCGTACCCCCATTCCCATCCCCCTCATCAACCAGGGGAACATAAAACCTCACCTGCCCCCCCTCCCCCAGCACCGGCGCAACCAGCACCCCACCCCCCAACATAAACTCCCGATCGACCCCCCAAACATTCTCATCCGCGGGAAACTCCAGCAGTAAAGGCCTCATCACGGGCGTCCCCGTCCTCCCCCCCTCCAGCCCCGCAGCCAGAAGATACGGCGTCAGCGCAATCTTCCTCTTCACGCACTCCCTTAGCACAGCCACACAATCCTCCCCGTAAAGCCACGGCACGCGGTACGACCCGGACCCATGCAATCGGGAATGCGTGCACAGTAGCCCGAACTGCACCCACCGCTTGTATACCGCGGGGGGCGGCGTCCCCTCGAACCCACCGATGTCGCTCGCCCAGAAGATGAAGCCGCAGAGCGACAGACTTAAACCGCCGCGTAGGTTCTCGGCCAGCGCGGGGAAGGTGCTTTCGCAGTCGCCGGACCAGTGGACGGGGTATTTTTGGGAACCGGTTGTTGCGCTGCGCGCAAATAGGAGGGAGGAGGGGTGTAAGGTGGTGTAGACGAGCTGGTTGAAGAGGAGGGTGTAGTAGTTGTGCATTCGCTGGGGCGAGACGGTGGGGTCGTGGTAGACGACGTTTTTGTGGGGGATGCGTTCGCCGAAGTCGGTTTTGAAGCTGTCGATGCCGAGCGATTGGAGACGCTGCAGGTGTGTGCGGAACCAGGCGCGGGCGGACGGGTTGGTGAAGTCGATTATGGCCATGCCGGCTTGCCAGTAGTCCCATTGCCAGATTGTACCGTC
>KZ826065.1:0-44756 GCA_003184645.1 Aspergillus ellipticus CBS 707.79
ACTTCTATTACCACCATAATACGTCATCCCGAGGGCTGTTACCATGATAGCTAGGCTATTCTATCACATTCTATAATAAAATTTATTATTAATTTAGTAAATAGACAGGATAGAATCAGTAGTAATTTAAGACTATTATATAATTAATACTTTAAAACAGTATTACTTTAATATATTAAGTAAGTTCAGATATATTCAGCTATATTATAATATAATCTATTCTAATAAAATTTTTTTTATAGAAGTACTTTTATTTATATTTTTCCGAAGTATCCTGCTAACAGATTATTATAATATAGATAAATAAATATTTAGTATAATATCTCAGAAGATAGAATATAATAGTAGTTTTTAAAATATAAATAATCTATAATTTTAATTATCTAGTACTTCTGGCTTAATTATTTTTACTAAACAGTAGCTTTTTACTATTATATCTCTGGATCTTTATTCTGTAAATATAAGATTATCTTTTAGAGCTTGGAATTATATATATCTGAGTACAGAACTTTTATAGTATATATCTATAATACTGTAGATTAGAGAATAAATCTTTTTTAAAATAAGTTCTTTTAAGTAGTCCAGTCAGCTGTCTCTATACCGGCTTAACTATTAAGATCTTTTAAACTTAATATAATACAGATATTGAATCCAGAATAATCCTGTATATTTTAAGATTTAAACTAGAATTTCTCTTTAACTAAGTCTCTTATTATCAGGGATAATATACTTATAAATTACTCTTAAATCAGGATTAATAATTTTTTTTAAAGAGTAGATTTTATCTGGAATCTAGAAGATATTCTGAAAAATTTATTTATTAGATTTAATTTTTCTATTCTATATTTAATAATAAAATTATAAGAAATCAGGCTTATAAGCTATTAAGCTTATCTCCTGTTAATCTTAGTTTAATATATAAAGGATTATAAGTTTAAATAATTAGATAAAACTTTAATTATCTAGAGAGTATTTTTAAAATACTATTACTACTGTTTAAAAGAATAAATAATAGTAAATAGCTCTTAATCTAGAGTACTATAGTTTAACTCAGTACTGGAGAATTTATAAGATTAGAAAATAACTAGATAAAATATATTTTTATTATTAGATTAGAATAAAATATTACTTATTTTTTTTTTTAATATATTAGTTTCTAAATATCAGGATTTTATAGGATTAAAGTATATTAGTAAAAATATATACTAAAAAATAGTAATTAAACAGTAAAAAATAAGCTATTTATATAGATTTAGACAGATTTTTTCAGATTTTTAATTATTAACTACTCTATAAAGTAGGAAGATAAGAAATAAAATAATTTATAAATAGTTTTAAATAAATTAATAGTAGAAGTTATAGAATCCTAGAAAAATCTAGATATTATAATAATTTTTAAAAATTGATTATAAAATAATATTATTTATCTGTTAAAAATTTATAAATACTTTATCAGTATTAATAATATATTCTAAAAATTTAATATAGGATTAGTAAAATAAATACTTAGATAGTTTTATATAAAGTTAAATTTCTCAGAATCTTTCTAGTACTTAATAAATATATTTTATATAAGATTCTTTATCTAGTAAAAAAATAAGAATATTATTAAGATATACTATATAAAAGTTATTAAAAAGTCTATAAAATATTATATATATATAGTTTTAGAATATTACAGAAATATTAGTTAGTTTAAATAGTATAATAATATATTTAAAGTAGCTGTATCAGATATAAAATACTATTTTTTATTTATTATCTTTTTTAATATAGATTTAATAGTAAGTATTCTTAATATTAATTTTTAAAAAATATTTACTATCTGAAACTCTATTAAGAATCTCTAAAATAAGAGATAAAAAATAATAATTTTTAATAAAAACTTTATTAAGATCTCTATAGTCTATATAAAGATATAAACTACTATCTTTTTTAAATATAAAAAAGATAGAGATTCCTGCAGAACTTTTTAAAGATTAAATTTAATCTAATTTTAAATTTTTTTTAATATATTTTTATAAAATCTTAAATTTAGTTTTTAATAAAGAGTATATAGGATTATAAGAAGATATTTTATCAGATTTAATATTAATAGTATAATCTACAGGATTATAAAAAAAAAATTATTAAAAAAAATTTATAAAAAATATATCTCAGAACTCCTGAAGTTTAATTAAAATTATTTCTAGATTTAGAAATAAATTAGAAGATTTTTTTTTTAATAACTAAATATTTTTAAAAAACTTAATAATAGTATATATTTTTACTGAATTCCGGATTATTTTATTAAATTAAATAATAGAAAAAAAGGAAATAGATAGTATACTAAACTACTATTATTAATTCTATACTGATAGATTAATATAGAGATTTTAAAGTATAGTTATTAATAACAGAATCAGGCTGCTTTCTAGATAAGAATCTTGATTAATTCTTATATAATATTATTTAAATATACAGGTACTTTCTTGTAAATTAGTAGTAGTAATAGAAACTTTTTATATACTATAGATAGAAGTAGTAATTTAATTAATAATTTTAATCCTGGATACAGTAACTAGAATATATTAAAAATTATAAGTCTTAATAAATTAATAGCTGATAATATTTATTTTAATATAATTATCCAGATTTATAAAGATTTCAAGACTATTTTAAATATAAATAGAAATATAAAAATAATAAATAATTCCTATTATAAATAAAGAAGTTAAAATTATAAAATTTATTCTAACTTTTCTACTTTTCTCTCAGAATCTGATAAATATTAGTAAATTTTAATAGATTAAATCTTTCTACTTTTAGTAAAATATTAATTTATAAAATACTAGATACTATTATATATAAAATATTATAATTAATTATTATTCTTTCCGGTAGGGTTTTTCTTACAGTTTAATATATTTTTTTTAGTTAGTCTATTAAAATAGTCTTAAAAGTATTTATATAATTTATAACTGCTGAATTAGTTATTATTTTATTTATATTTCTATTTATTATTCTATAATTTATAGTAATAGATAATAATAGTTATTATTTTATTCTGTTCTTCCGGTAAATAAAAAATATATTTTTAAATATAGTAATTAAAGTTAAATAATAGTTTAGTAAAATATAATAAAACTTTTTCTTTCTCTGTCTGATAAGAAAAATATTATTTTAAAATATTAAAATAAATATAAAACTCTTTCAGATCTTGACTGTATTACTAATAAACTTATTTAAATTAAATTATAGTATCTAATTAAAAAATAGCAGTATTCTAGATTAGAATAAAAATCTAATTTTTAAATTAAAATTATAATTTTTTAAGAGATTATCTTACTGCCGGGCTCTTATTATTAATAAAATAATACTATTTTTACCTGTATATAAAATCTATATAATTAATAATAGTAAGAATCTTATATTTCTCTAATAAATATTTTTTAAAAGTTTTCTAAAATATATATTCTAAATTAGTAATCTATTTTTAATATTTTTAAAGATTAAAATTTAAAATAAAGTAGAGAATATTTTTAAACTTAATCTCTTTCTTATCTTTTTCTGATTCGGAAGAGGATCGGTAGTATATAGAGAAGGTCTTACCCGGGAAACTATTTTTCTAGAGATAGACTATTCTCCTCTACAGGTTGGTAGCTTATTCTAATTAATAAATATAATTTTTTAACTGTTAGATTTCCTCAGTAGTAGGAACAGTATTTAATAATAATTCTGGATTAATATAATTACTAGATACCTCTCTTTCTATACTGTTTTTAAAAGATAGTATCTTTTTTAAATAGTTAAAAAAAGAAGAATTAGAATATAATAGAATCTACTTATTAAGATAGAAAGCCTGTTAACTAGATAAGAAATTAACTACTAAATATAATAGATTTATTTAATAATAATAAAGATAGTTTATATCTATAAAATAGACTAATTCTTAAAGGATTAGTAGTCTCCTGTAAAGGAATCAGTATCTTTTAAATATTAAAAGAATATAGAACTGTTATTAATAATCTTATAACTTCTATTACTACTATAATACATTATCCCGAGGGCTGTTACTATGATAGCTAGGCTATTCTATCACAAATATTTAATAATCTAATTTAAAAAAAGAAGTCAGACTTCTCTACTGTATTCTAATATATAAATAACTTTAAATAAATCTATATACTAGTAAAGCAGTTAAACTACTCTCTGATACTATATTACAGATTACTATTATTACTAAAATAAATTAAATCTGATCTACTAATCTGGATAGCTACTGTAGAACTCCAGCTGCTGAATAATACTATAAAAATCTTAAAAAAATTAGAATTTTTTAATTACTGTAGGAATATTATAAAAAAAAAAAAAATTTAATTAAATTAATTCTACAGTATTTACTATAAAGTTGAAATTATTTAATACTGATTTAACTAAAAAAAATAAGAACTAGAAGAAAATAATCTTTTTAAAAAAGAATATTAGTATAAAAAAATATCTGAAGAAGATACTGAATCAGAAATCTTTTATTATTAATAATTACTATATATACTATAAATTTATAAAATATTATTATTATAAATACTAATATCTTATTTCTGATCTCTGTTCTGACAGCTAGTCTCTCTAGATTTATAATATCTAGTTCTATAAACTGAAAAAAAAGTTAAAATTAATAAAATCTAGAATACCTGTAAAGACTACTTTAATTATATAAAAATAAGTTAAATTATCTGCTAAATCCTACGTGGCGCTAGATACTGATTTAAATATAAATAATAATAATTATATAATTAATTTTAGTGGTATAATAATTAAAAAACTATTTTATATACTATTATATTAGATTTATAATATAAATAGTTTCCAGTATTTTACTCCAGACTGTACTTTACTTACTAATTTTTATAAATTAAAGCTACAGAAATACTATATATATAGTATATTATAAAAAATATTTACTAAGATAAAGATTATAAATTATATAACTATTTTTTTAGAATTAAATAGTAATTTTATATAATTAAATATTAAAATATATTATTAATCTAATTTATTTTATAGTCTAATATCTGCTGATTATTTCTAAGAAGATTTTAATATTTATAAAACTAATAAAAACTATATTCTATATCTAATAAAAAATAATAAGATTATAGATTATATATAAGTTTTAAAAAAGATATTCTTTATCAAGATTATAAACTCCGGAATCAGTATAACAGTAGTTAATTTTCTACTACTGTACTGTTAATATAGTTATATAAGATTCTGATAGATTAATTTAACTATTTAATTCTATCAGATTAAAATTAAATACTGAGATAATATATATTATAAAGTATATTAATTAGATAAAATAAAATAGTTAGTATCCTGTAATCTAATCCTACAGACTAATAATCCTACAGAATTCTGGTATACAGATATATAAAAGATAATTTCTATCAGTTACAGAGAATATAATTATTTTTTAATTATAATTAATAATATTATATATTTTATTTATATTATATTACTAAAATAGAAGAGTAATACTTCTAAAGAGCTTATTTAAATAAATATAAAATATAAGAATACTGTTAACTGCTATATAGCAGTATAGTATTTTAATAAAAAAAAAATTTAACTAATTTATTAACTAGACTATTTATAAAAAATATAAAATTTATATTATTATTTTTTTATTATATATATCTAAAATAAATAGTCTTTCAGAATAATATAATAATTTAATTAACTAAATAAATAGAGTTATAATATTTAATTCTAGTTTATTCAGATATTTTTAACTGTATATTATTTAATTAGCTGTATAGATAATAAATTATTTTATTTTTTTTAGAAATAATATTAAATATACTCTGATATACTGATATAAGACTTTCTATAATCTTCTGAATCCGGAAGTCTTACTAGACTTTCTATATATATTTAGTTACTGTTTATATATCTATATATCTACTAAGGACTATATAATATCTAGAAAAATAGAATCTTATATAGTAGTAGACTATCTTATTAAATTTAATAAAAAAAATAGCTATATCTATTATATTTAGATACTAGAATCTGATAAAATTAAATATTCTAGAAATATCTTATTTTATAAAAATAAAATATATAAAAATAATTATAAAGATTCTGATAGAATAATCTCTAATAAACTGACTCCTAACAGACTACTGCCAGAATCTGGAGGATCTATCTGATTAGATAATATATTCTTTTATTAAGATATTTTAGATAATTTAACTACTGATATTAATATTAATATTATTTAAGATACTAATATTATTACTGGCAGAGTACAGATAATTTTAATCTCTGTAGAACTATCTGATTATAAGTCTATATACTCTATTAAAAACTTTACTAAATATAAAACTAAATTAGTTAAATTTACTGTATAAAATTACTGAATTACTAATACTCCTGTTCCGGAAGATATACAGATAATAAAATATTTCTAAAAAATTATTAAAAATAAGTTACCTATCTGACTGGGCTATAAGTAACTTATATTAGTCAGCTAAGATATTATAATTTTAAGATTAAAATATTATAAGATTATTATTCTGATAATATATACTAAAGCTATAAAGTCCTCTTTAATATTATACTAGAAATAAATAATAGATAATTAGATTAAAAAGATTAAAGCTATAAGAATCTATAATATTATTAAAAAACTTCCGGATACTTATATAATCCCAGATAAGTAAGTATTTAATTTAAAGATTAATATAAAAGATTTTATTACTTAATTCTATACTTACTAAATTATATATAATAATTACTAAGTATCTGGAAAGGACTATAACTAATCTTATATTTCTGTTACTAGTAAGATTACTATTAAGATATTTCTTACTACTGTAGTAATTAAGAATCTTATATAAAAATAATATAATATAATTTCTATATATTTATATATCCAGATAAAGAATTAATAAATTTTTATAAAATAATTAACTGGATATTATAAAGAATCAGATAATTAAATCTGTAAATTAAAATAAATATTATATAGTTTCTGCTAAGCTGTATTCTTATAGTACTATATATTTAATAATAAATTATAAAAAGTTAGATTTATTATTTTACTAAAAGACTCCTGTATTTATTAGAAAAATAATATTTATTTTATTATTTATATTAATAACTTAATAATTATAGATCTAAGATAGATAAGTTTTAATAATATTAAATATTACCTGAATCAGATATTCAGATTAAAGAAATTTAGTAAACTGAAGATCTTCCTTAGCTGTAATATCTAATATAACTATAATAAAGACTTAATATTACTATCCTAACCTGCCTATACAGAGAAATCTCTAATTATTACAGATATAAAGAATTATACAAATCTTATCTCTCTAATAATATTATTATACTAGAAGATAAACTGTTCTAAAATAATATCTGAAAAAATTAATACTACTAAATATCAGAATCTTATAAACTGTCTAAATTAACTAGTATTAAAAATATAATCTAATCTACAGTAATCAATCTTCCGCCTGTAAAAATATATAAATTTATTTATAATTACTGATTTTAAAATATTAAAATCAGTATTTTACTATATATAAAATATAAAAGAGCTTGTTATTATACTTATTTTAAACTACTCTAAAAATATTAAAATCTATATTAATACAGTCTATACTGACTACAAAGATAGTAAGTTAATAGAGGGATATATTATATTCTATACCGGAGGCCCTATATTATAATTATTAAAGAAGTAATCTATTATAGTACTATTTTTAACTATTACTGAATATTACATGTATAATACCGCCGCTAAAAAGACTTTATATATCAAGAAATTAGCAGAAGTATTTAGTCTTATAATATTTAAAAATAGTAAGATCTCTATATTCAGTAATACAGCTAATTCTCTAAAGATTCTGAATTACAGTATCTTTACCAGGTCCACGCGCTGGCTTGATAACCGCTATCTATTTATTGCAGATCTTATCAAGAAGAATATTATTAAAATACTCTATATCTCTGGCAATATTAATCCTGCAGACGGATTCACTAAGCTGTTAGAATCTGAAGCGTTCGGCTCGTTCAGGACCCTACTAGGAATAACAGAAAGTAATTTAGCTTCATGATTACTTGTTTTAGACCCCTGCTCGCCTAGAGGGCCGTATTAGAACAGCTGATTAGCTAATAGGCGAGCGTCACGTGATGTTGTGGTCACGTTGGCCACCGAGGTGTTAAACTCCACGTTGAGATAGTCGTTTAGCTAGCAACCAATAGCAACTAATATCAATGAATATCAGACATTTTCTGCCTCATATTCCCAACAATTATTAACTAACCTCTCTGAAGATCGAAAGTCCGAGCAGGTAACTCGCTTTATTAACATGAAGTCTAAGCTGCTGTATAATATCCTCCGAAAGATGCTGCAAGATCTCAGAGCGGTCAGTGTAATAAGGAACAAGCTATCCGTGAGTGAATACTATCCAGGCCCAGAGAGCGTTCACTGATAATCTATAGATTAAAGAAAATATTATTTTCTATTATCTACCTGAGCTGAAGCAAGCAGTAAAAGAATTAAAAACTTAATCTGACTAGAACGCGCAATATCTGAAGCACCTTAATCTACTTATCAGATAGGTAATAGAGTCGACTACTTCTGTTTTATAAAATATATCTTCACTACTTTATTAAGGCCATATTATCTATAACCTCTTATAGGCCCTTTTTAAGCCAGGATACTACGTGTTTACCAGATATCTGGGTACTGAAAAACCAAGGTATATTATATTTAATACAGGCGAAGAGATTACCCGCAACAGTATTATATATTACAAACTCAAAGCCTGCTATCTTAACCACAACAGTAAAAAGTTCGGAGAAGCTGGTATAGTCTTAGATATCTTAAAATTCCGCGGTTCCAAGCTGATTAAATTTCTCGATACCTTTCTGCTTCGCTACCACCCTGACTATAACTAAATTTACTAAGAACTGGTTAAGACCAGTTACAAATTCCGAAGCCTAGTTAGTATATATATCCAACAGTATAATAGAAGTACTTTTATTATAAAAAATAGCAAGCCTATTAAAATAAATATCAACAGCTGTATAGATATTAACACAACTTTTTTTACTGTAATACAACTGAACTACTTACAACCTCGCGTACACAATAAATTAGCTCTAAAATCAGATAGAATATTAATCATCGATTTCAGCTTACTATTTAATAATAATTAAATAAGAAACTTAAAAAAATTAAGAGGTAATAGTACAGAGTTATATTATATAAATAAAGATAAGCTCTTAATCTGTTTGCCTACTGTATACAGCTTCAGCTTCCAAGAGAAATATTTTAGTAAGTCAGATAATATATATAATAGAATATTATATTCTGACTTGACACTAGTAGAGTTTACGGTCTCCGATCTATATAATATATAATAGTCTCCTGGGTTGTTTAACTATTTTAAAATTCCGGAGGGTTCGAAAAAACTGCTCTTATCTTTAGCTAAGATTCGGTTAGATTACACACTAATAGTTCTGTTTGACGACTTTATTGCAGGAAAGGGGCGTGGACTTAATATCCTGTTACAGTCAGTACCTATAAGCGCGAATATTTTTAGTACCCCTAACAATTAATAGTGGCCCCCCAGGAGTCGGGAAAACCTTAACAGTTAAAGCCGCTGCAGAATTCTTCAGTTTACTACTGTATTCAGTAAGTCAATCAACTATAAGACTTTAAAAGCACCAAGACTAAGAGAAGCTAGATCTCAGCGGGAGAACTTAATATCGACCACAGAGACCCTAATACACTGGACAAACAGCTCAAGCGCATTTTTAAGATCACCAAATATTTCAATATAATACTGCTTTTAGATAAAGCAGATACATTTATAGAACGCTGTATTACATCCCTTAGGGGTCACAATCACCTTGTAACCGTATTTTTACAGAATCTTGAATATTATAACAGAATCCTATTCCTGACTACAAATCAGGCAACTGACTTTAATAATACAGTTTTAAGCAGAATTCATCTAAAAGTCAAGTATAACAACTTGACCAAAGATGCGCGGCGTGAGATATAGTCCTACTTCCTGTCGAAAACAAATATATATCAAGGGCCTGCTACAGTTCTTGACTTACAGCTTCAACATTTAGAATCTATAGCCCTTAATAGACGGGATGTCAGTTGTCTCACATAATTATAATTGGCTGCAAAATTGGCTTACCAAGACTAGATCAAGAACATCACATCGATTGCACACGCCTTGGCGAGCGACAATGGGTAACAGGTGGACTACAGCTATCTGGAAATGGCCGCTGAAGCCAACGAGAAGTTTTTGGAGGAATTCGGACACGCGGGGGGGATGTACATTTGATCTGGTAGTCTTTTTTCCAGTATTGAGCCACGAGAAATCCTCTATACTTGGATAGAATGTGAGTATCCGACAGATCGTTCGAAATGAAGGGCCGTACACGGAAGTCCTTCAGCTTGCTTTTTCTGTTCCCTTTGTCTTTGTCTTTTTCCACTTGCCTTTTGGTTTTAATCTTTCGTTCATGTGCATTTTAGTCTCGATCCAGATTGACAATTTTATGCTCCATGATCTGCAGGCGCCAGATCCATTTCAGCACGTAACGAGTTCCGAAGAGGCACCCTGATTATAGAGCAGAAACCTCATTACGCTGGTTTCTAGTTACAGATGCATCGGTTCAAAAGGAATTATTAGACAACAAAGGGAAGAGACAATTGATTCAAGGGAGGGCGGAAAGTGGCTAGTGTAGAGATTTTATGGAAAGATGTAAAAGTCTTGGCGTATTCCTTCACTTTCTCGTCTCGCATCACCTGAGTCAAAGAAAGGGCCGCTCGGATGATAATTTATTCGGCGAGTCTCATTCCATCTTGATCCGGGAGTATTGCATTGTATTTTGACCGTCGAGACATCATGTCGCTCAACCATGAGCAAAATTCCCCTTCCCACCGTGATAGCACTGACCAGCAGGCATGCACGGTCGTCGGAGCGCTTCGAGCGCCGCTTGGCTATCCCTACTAGCACAGAGTCCCTCAAGAATCTACGGCAATACAAATTAGGCAATGGTACGCCAATCTGATCATACTTATTTGCAGTATTTCATTTGATACAACAAAGACCCATAAAGAAGCATGTTGCCACCAGCCTATTCTCCTTCCTGGTCTATTCGGCCACTTGATTCATCTTTCAGCAAAGCAGCGTTGAAAAATGATTGAATGCTCTGATCTGCCACACTGCAAAGTGCTTCAGATAAATTATTACCTGACTTGATTCGCTTGGCGGATATGAGATCCTCGAAAGTAGTAACAATGGCTTGTCGGCTATTATCACCGGTGCTGACATCCTCGGAAAAGTGAGTTTGTTGTTGCTTTGCTTCTTCTTCCACTTGTTTGCAGAAGTTGAGCAACGGTTCTGTTCCGCCCAATTCTTCTCTGAAATTCTGATCGACTCCTTGTAGATGCTGGAGTAGGCCATCGGAGGTACATAAGAGGTTTCGCCTGCTCTTCTCATTCCGGACGCCATGGACTTCACGTGTGTTGCCCGAGGCAGGCTCAAGGGCACGAGGACGTTTCAGCCACTTCATATCCTCGAGATCAATGACAACCAGGTGGCGGCTCGCACCATCCCATAACATATTGCGCCACTCACTATCGCCGTGAATGATTCCGTGCGACCGTAGCACAGCAAGGACTTTCTTGCGCTCCAAGTCGAAAAATTTGGAATTACTGTCGTTGATGACATGCTGAAGTCGTTCTCCAGACCAACCTAGGATCATCATCTGCGCCATTAACTCGCCATGGTACCAATATGCAACGCGTGGGATGAACACGCCGAGGCAGACGGGAATCTGTTGGCCCTGTAGGCTTGTCAGGTGACCATAGTTTCGAACCTCTTTTTGAAGGCGATGCTGCTTCTCTGATGTGGTGGCTTTGACGACCACGGTGTATCCATGTGTTAGAAGTGTTGCCTTCAGCAGGTAACCCGTTCGGCCGCGCACGTGTAATTGTTCAAATCCTTCATGTCGATTCCGCACGAGCTGACGGTGAAGTCTGCGGGTGAACTCTGCCGGGCCTATTAAGTGCCTGTGACTGCTGGGATGTTGCGAATGGCTTTGTAGATTTGGGCATTCCTTATCCAGAGGCCCTCGATTGACTATACCGCGTATGCAATTCATAGTGCAGTACGCTCGTGTGACCTGGCCATTCTCTTGAGAACTCTGTCCTGCTGCCCCATGTCTACCTCCGGAGCGTTGCTTGCTGCCCCTGCTGTGGCTCGACTTTTTGAGGCTCGCTTGGCTGCGCGCTGCTGCTGCGGTAGACGGGGAATGTGACTCTTCCTCACTGCCGCTCCCTTCGGCAGATGAGTGCTTCGGAGTCGAAATACCCGATTGACAGCGAGCGCGGGACCGTGTGTTGTGTTTTTTGGGTTCAAATTTCCAGTGCGAGGGCCGATAAATTAAGGTCGGTGGGCCTCGGCTTCGCACAGTTTCGGGAATCTCCCGCAAGACGTCCAAATATTCAACTTTCCAAGTAGTAAGCTGATCATGCGCTGTATCGTACCACTCTTGAGATGGAGCCTCGGCGGTGAGCGCCTGAAGAGTAAAGGCAAGTACCTGACCGATCGCTGTCCGGTGGAGACGGCACTGATCGTTCGCCTGCACGTCTTGATTTGGCACACATAAGTAGTACTGGACCACAGTGGGATCTTCTGGAATATGGAGAAAAACAAAAGCTTCTCCTGTACAGATGTAGCCGTCTTGAACTCCACTGTCGATCATGTATGAGAAGATCTGAGTGACCACGGCGGAGACAAGGCGGGTGGCATGATACTCGAACGTATCGCCTTCCTGATCAATGACATCGCGAGCCAAGTCCATCTCATGCAGACCCGCCACCAATTCCGGGATTGTCACTTTGTGCGGCGCCTTGAACTCCACTGCATATACCGGCCTTTTTTGCTCGTTGGCCACGGTGTGTACGCAGAATTGATCAGCGCGGCGATTGCGCTTTCGTGGAGTACGAGGCTTCGTCTGGTTCTGCGTGAATCTTCTTTCAGGTCTGGTGTTCGCCGGGGGTTGAGGCGATCTCGCGTTCCGGAGACTCATTTGCTCGAGGCTGTTCTCCAGCGAGGTCCCCACGCGGTCGTACAATGTGACTCGACCTTGGATACCAAACTCACGTCGTAGAGTTTCATTGTCGCGTAGCGCTTCGATGACTTTTTCGATAAAATTATCCACTGTTTCTCGTTCAAAATTGCGCAGGGATGCTTCGGAGTAAATCGGTCGATCTTGAATGTTCGTGGCGACAAAATCTAATTGTTCTTGGGATGGAAAGAGTGGCTGTGAGGCGAAGGTGGCCATACGATCAAACTTCTTCCAAATTTTCTCTTGAAGGTGGGGAAAATCATACCAGGGTATGATGCGCTTGGGATAAAGTCGGTTCACTGGGTCGGTCGCATCACCCTGGGTCGTCAGTGTCGCATCAGTCTCGACTCGGATTGCTTGAGACAGAGAGGTGTGGCACCGATCGAGAAGGCCAAATAGTGTTGTGCGTTGCACTCGCCCTTCTGCCTCTTCTCGTGCTCGTCTTTCGCCTTCTCGTGCCTGCCTCTCTTCCTCTTCACGGCGCTCTGCTTCTTCTCGCGCTCGTCTCTCGCCTTCTCGTGCCTGCTTCTCTTCCTCAAGCTGACGCCGTAACTCGGCAATTGTTTCTTCCATCTTTGTCAGAGACGGTTTCGCAGATGAATGAAGGAATGAAAAAAAAAAGCCGAAGCCAAAACAGCAGGGGGCCCCGCTGTTTGACGCAAGAAGGGAACATGATGGGGAAATGCGCCTGGCGTTACCCCGTGACAAGAGTTTACTGCTGCCTCAGGCATAAATAGTCATTTCCAACACTGCGGGGGAACATTTATTCCTGCATCATATTAGACGGTAGGAGAAAATAGCTGGTCGCTCGTCTACACCAGCCTTAAAGAGTTAACAAGCCCCTTGGATGCAAAATTTGCCGGACTGGTGATATTTGCAATATTCATGTTCCCTTATGTATGGGGGCACTGAGTCCATTCGATACAATCGTTCGACCCCACCTGACTATCCGCGGTACCCTACCATAAAGAGCCATCTTTAACATAGCTTTCCAAATGTACAATTGTGTGTTAATTTCAACATGTACCCCGCAAGCACTTTGCTCGGTCCCAGGAAGTCTCTCATTGCCACTGGTAACTGTGCCTGTAACCCTGGGAGGAATAAAACCCCTAGCACCAACTGACACATTCCTGGAGTCACTAAAGTTGGTCCAGGATTGCAAGGCAGATGAAGTGCCGTACAACAGATGATCACTTCAACATGTGCCGCCTTAAGTATACTATAGCATGGACTTGATCTTGATGAATATGAGCTGTTGCCTCTTCTGGACTAGTGGCACTCTGAATGACAATCAGAGTACATAACTATGACGCACGTGATTAGCACGTATGGTTGTCTGGCTCGGCCGCAGCTGAACCTCTCTATGGTTGATGGGGTCCTTCTGGAAACAATTTCTCTTGCTTCTGAAAGGCTGTTTGCTCCTGAACTCGCGGATATAGCTCCTGGAGATAGCCATTCATTCTCTGGGATGGAGTGTTCCTGATTGGGTGGGGGCGCCCGGGGGGTATTGATTTGCCGTTCCTGCTATATCGGTTCCTTACGGGCATACAAGTTTGAGAACACTTGAAAACAGATCAAAGGATTTCCAGGGCCATCCATTTTTGGACACACCAATGAGATTGCAACGTAATTTGTTACATGACCTCAGCCGTCAGGGATCAGGACAGGTGGGTTGAGTAATCAAATCCTTCGGAGGGAACAAACGTCAGGCAGTTCTAGATCCCGAGTTGCAGAACCGAATTAGATTCGGAACGCAAGTCGCAAGATTCACGCAAATCTAATACTAGTCGTACTGGAGCTCTTCGACAACAGCAGCAGAGTCAGAGCACTATGGTCGAGAAACCAATCCCATTTTTGGCCTGTGGGACTTTGGATAGTCTCATTACGGCCCTTTCAACTGTACGGCAGGCCATACGTCATACCCGCCACTTCACAGATAGCCATAAATGGGCCTTGCATATTTTGGCCAACCGATGCAGTAAATGGACCATGAAAAGCCACGTGGGTTCTGCGACCACAGTCGGGGAACTCGAGTGTGCGCCTTGCGATTTGAATTGAAACTGATTTGGGTCTGCGACCCAGGTTCGAGAGCTCTTTTGGTCGTGGACGCTGAGTCCTGGAACTAACTACTCTTAGTAATTTTCCAAAAAAAAAAAAGTCGAAATAAATCCTAAAATGGTCCACCGGTTGGTTTTGGGTGGAGTCCAGGTCCCGCCGTGTTACTTATGAGTTATATTTTGGGCGGTCAGTCCAAAAACGCATCTGGTGTCGATCTGATAATCGCACGTGATGATATGCACAGCTCCCGTTTTGGCATGGTCCCGTTTTGGCGAGTCAATTTGAGGTGGTCCAAGTCTGGCACATCAGCTTTGGTCGGGTGGGATTAGCCATACTCCCGTGATCAATGACTACGCAGAAATTGTCAGGCAATCTCCTTAAATCAAGAGGGCTTATTGACTTGGCCTAGCTTACTAATGAACACGCTTTCGCACATCTAAGTAAATCATCCATTTCTGCTACTTAGAGTAGAACAGAACAGTATCGTCGTAGTCTCATACATTTATTTTTTAAATAGATTCTAGTACTTGAACAGCCTCGTATTTATCAAGCCTCTATTGCTTAGAGTCATCGGCTACCAAGTTTGGAGTCGGATAGTATAAGCTCTGATCAGTTAGCTTTTATCTTATAATAATATTATAAATTAGACGTACCAGGTGCGAAGAAAGAAAAGCCCAAAAGCCCGAAGGGTCTGCTGATAGAATATAGACCTGGCCCGTCTCCTGCATGCGAATCCCCACGTATATATCAGTATTGCATATATTACTGTATTCATACGCTTTTTTTATCATGTTTGTTCTGCGGCGACATTGCTTTTGACGTGCCAACTTTCTTATCGAGGAATGATCCGAATCTTTCTTGATTGTGACCATTGCTACAGTAGCGATCGTCTGTGAAGAAATAATATAAGTTGGAAGGTTAAAATAGAATATGTATTTATGTACTGTAATGATGAATAAAAGTCTATATTTAGACATGAGATTCAAGAACGCCCAAACGACCCTTTCTTTACTGATCAAGACACTAAATGGTTGTAAAGTACTAATATGCGCATCACTTTTAACGTTCATATCTTTTGATAGATGTGATAGGATCTACTTGTCAGGGTAGAAAGCCTGTCGACTAGGTAAGGAATCAACCACTAAACATAATGGATTCGTCTAATAATAACAAAGGTAGCCTATATCTACGAAATAGACTGATTCTTAAGGGATCAGTAGTCTCCTGCAGAGGAATCAGTATCTTTTAAATATTAAAAAGATATAGAACTGCTATTAATAATCTTATAATTTCTATTATTATTATAATATATTATTTTAAGAGCTGTTACTATAATAGTTAGACTATTCTATTATAAATAGCACTTTTCTTTACTAGAACAAGCTACCTAGCTTAAATATTAGGAATAATCTTATATATTTCTGATTTAGAATAGTAGAAATCTGATAATAAAAGATAAAGAACCTGCAGGATATATAATATAAATAAAATAATATACTATATCTATATAGATTTATTAATATTTAAATATATTTATACTAGTAGAATTTTAAAAAGAAGAAATAAATAAAAAATTTTTTATATATATTTTTTTTTTTTTTTTTTTTTATCCTCTTCTTTATTATACAGATATTATTTTCTTTCTTTTTTATTATTATTTTATTTATTATTTACTTTTATTATATTAGTTATTTACTATTCTTATTATCTCTTATTTTTTCTTAGTAATTAAATATTTAATTATATTTATTATATTCCTGAATCGTTAGTAGATTATACGAGATTTATTATTCTTATTTCTTATACCGGGTAAAGAATTAGGTCAGTATTATTACTGCTGTATAAATACAGCTAAAAAGATATAAGTACTAGAATCTATATATAAAATAATAATTAAATTATACTAATTATAATATATATACTATCTTTATATTTCTGTAAAGTATTTTAAATCTGAAGATATAGAAATATTTAAAATTAACTTTATTCTTAATAAAAAAAAATCTATCTTATATTAATAGTATTATAATTATTAAGGCGGTTATAAAATAGTAAAGATTTATAGACTTTTTTAATATATTTTAGTTAATATATTTAAATATTTACTAGTATACTTAAAAATACTGCTGAACTAGTTAAGCTTCTGGAATAGTACTATATATACTTTTTTTTTATAGAGAATAAGAATAAGATAATTACTAATTTTAATAAAAAAGTTTTTTATACTATTAATAAATATATAATATATTTTATTAAAACTTTTATTTAAACAGTAATTACTTATTATTAATATTATAATCTCTTAGTAGCGTAGAAGTCAGTATATAAAAAAAACCTGATTAGAGATTATTATATTAATATTTTACTAGTATTATACTGTAAACTATAAAGTATATCTAATCTAGTATTATAAGATTATAGAAGTAAATATTAAAAAACTGTACTTTATATCTGGTAATACCGGTTTTATCTTATAAATTTTAGTAAAGTAGTTATTTAAAACTAATATTTCAGCTGTAGTTAGCCTGTAATTTAGTAGTAATCAGCTAGATAATATTCTTATTTAGATATTTAAAGAATTTTTAGTAGTTTTAAAGAATCTATAAAAATAGCTTATATCTAATTTATAGCTGAATTAGTACTAAATAATAGTAGATTATAATTATTAATATATATAGATACAACCTGTTATCTTATAACAGTATTTAAAATATATTTATTAATATATTAGTAAAATATTATTTAACTAGTTTATTATTAACAGCTGGGTATACTTCTATAAACTATTTAGTAGTATTTTATTAGATTTTTTTCAGCTATTATAATTTCTAATATATTTTTTAATAATTTTTAATATTTTTTTATATATTTATTATATTTTTACTAGAAATTTATTAATTATATTTACTTAGCTATTTTTTTTATTTAATTAGATAATAATTTTAGCTATTATAATATTAGTAGTTTTTAACTTTCTTAACTTCCTATTTATTTTTATTATTTAGCTCCGGTATTAGGAGTAGTTTTTTATAATCTTTTCTAATATTCTACAGTTCTAATAAGAAAATATAAAATATATTATAAATTTATTTATATTTTTCAGATAAATATAAGTAATATATCTAGAATCTAATATATTTAAGAATCTAAAAGAATTCTTGTGATAGAATAGCCTAGCTATCATGGTAACAGCCCTCAGGATAACGTATTATAGTAGTAATAGAAGTCGTGAGGTTATTAATAGCAGTTCTATACTTTCTTAATATCTAAAAAATACTGATTCCTTTGCAGGAGACTACTGATCCCTTAAAGATTAGTCTATTTTGTAGATATAGACTACCTTTATTATTATTAGACGAATCTATTATATTTAGTAGTTAATTTTTTATCTAGTTAATAGACTTTCTATCCTAATAAGTAGATCCTATTATATTCTGATCTTTCTTTTTTTAACTATTTAAGAAAGATACTACCCCTTGAAAACAGTATAGAAAGAAAGATATTTAATAATTATATTAATCTAAAATTATTATTAAATACTGTTTCTACTGCTGAAGAAATCTAATAGTTAGAAAATTATATTTATTAATTAAAATAAACTACTAATCTATAGAAAAGAATAATCTATTTCTAAAAAAATAGTTTCCCGGATAAGATCTTTTTTATATATTACTGATCCTCTTCTGAATTAGAAAAAAATAAAAAAGAGATTAAGTTTAAAGATATTCTCTATTTTACTTTAAATTTTAATTTTTAAAAATATTAAAAATAGATTACTAATTTAGAATATATATTTTAAAAGACTTTTAAAAAATATTTATCAGAGAAATATAAGATTCTTACTATTATTAGTTATATAGATTCTGTATACAGATAAAGATAATATTATTTTATTAATAATAAGAACCCGGTAGTAAGATAATCTCTTGAGAAATTATAGTTTTAATTTAAGAATTAGATTTTTATTCTAATCTAGAATATTACTACTCTTTAATCAGATATTATAATTTAATTTAAATAAGCTTACCAGTAATACAGTTAAAATCTGAGAGAGTTTTATACTTATTTTAATATCTTAGAGTAATACTTCTCTTATCAGATAGAGAAAAAAAAAATTTTATTATATTTTATTAAATTATTATCTGATTTTAATTATTATATTTAAGAGTATATTTTCTACTTACTGGAAGAATAGGATAAAATAGTAGCTATTACTATCTATTATTATAAATTATAGAGTAATAAATAGAAATATAAATAAAATAATAACTAATTCAGCAGCTATAAACTATATAAGTATCTTTAAGATTATTCTAATAGACTAACTAAAGAAAATATATTAAACTATAAGAAAAACTCTATTAGAAAAAATAATAATTAATTATAATATTTTATATATAATAATATCTAGTATCTTATAAATTAATATTCTACTAAAAGCAGAAAGATTTAATTTATTAAAATTTATTAATATTTATCAGATTCTGAAGAAAAAATAGAAAAATTAAAATAAATTTTATAATTTTAATTTTTTTATTTATAGTAGAGACTATCTATTATTTTTATATTTCTATTTATATTTAAAATAGTTTTAAAATTTTTACAGATCTAAACAGTTATATTAAAATAAATATTATTAATTATTAATTTATTAAGATTTATAATCTTTAATATACTCTAGTTACTGTACTTAAGATTAAAGCTATTAATTAAATTACTACTCTTATCTACAGTATATAGAAAGTCTTTATTACTACTACTGATTTACAGGAAAGTATTTATATATTTAAATAATATTATATAAGAATTAATTAAGATTCTTATCTAAAAGGCAGCCTGATTCTATTATTAATAACTATATTTTAAGATTTTTATATTAATTTATTAGTATAAAATTAATAATAGTAGTTTAGTATACTATTTATTTCTCTTTTTTCTACTATCTAATTTAATAAAATAACCCGGAATTTAGTAAGAATATATATTATTATTAAGTTTTCTAAAGATATTTAGCTATCAGAAAAAAGATTTTTTAATTTATTTTTAAATTTAAAAATAATCTTAATTAAACTTCAGGAGTTCTGAAATATATTTTTTATAAATTTTTTTTAATAACTTCTTTTTTATAGTCCTGCAGACTATATTATTAATATTAAATCTAATAAAATATCTTTTTATAATTCTATATATTCTTTATTAAAAACTAAACTTAAGATTCTATAAAAATATATTAAAAAAAACTTAAAATTAAACTGAATTTAATCTTTAAAAAGTTCTACAGAAGCCTCTATTTTTTTTATATCTAAAAAAAATAATAATTTATACTTTTATATAAATTATAGAGATTTTAATAAAGTTTTTATTAAAAATTACTATCTTTTATTTCTTATTTCAGAGATTTTTAATAGAGTCTTAAATAATAAATATTTTTTAAAAATTAATATTAAGAATATTTACTACTGAATCTGTATTAAGAAAAATAATAAATAGAAAATAGTATTTTATACTTAATATAGTTATTTTAAATATACTATTATATTATTCAGACTAATTAATATTTTTATAATATTCTAAAACTATATATATACAGTATTTTATAAACTTTTTAATAATTTTTATATAGTATATTTTAATAATATTTTTATCTTACTAGATAAAAAATCTTATATAAGATATATTTATTAAATATTAGAAAAACTCTGAGAAGCTTAATTCTATATAAAATTATTTAAGTATTTATTTTACTAATTTTAAATTAAATTTCTAAAATATATTATTAATACTGATAAAGTATTTATAGATTCTTGATAAATAAATAATATTATTTTATAACTGATTTCTAAAAATTATTATAATATCCAGATTTTTTTAAGATTCTGTAACTTCTACTGTTAATTTATTTAAAACTACTTATAAATTATTTTATTTCTTATCTCTTTACTTTATAGAGTAATTAATAATTAAAAATCTGGAAAAATCTGTCTAAATCTATATAAGCAGCTTATTTTTTACTATTTAATTACTATTTTTTAGTATATATTTTTACTAATATACTTTAATTTTATAAAATCCTAATATTTAGAAACTAATATATTAAAGAAAAAAATAAATAGTATTCTATTCTAATCTGATAATAAAAATATATTTTATCTAATTACTTTCTGATCTTATAAGTTCTCCGGTACTAAACTAAATTATAATACTCTAGATTAAGAGTTATTTATTATTATTTATTTCTTTAAATAATAGTAATAGTATTTTAAAAATACTTTCTAGATAATTAAAATCTTATCTAATTATTTAAACTTATAATTTTTTATATATTAAACCAGGATTAACAGGAAGCAAGCTTAATAGCTTATAAATCTAATTTCTTATAATTTTATTATTAAATATAAAATAGAAAAATTAAATCTAATAGATAAATCTTTCAGAATATTTTCTGAATTCTAAATAAAGCCTACTTTTTAAAAAAAATTATTAATCCTGATTTAAAAATAATTTATAAATATATTATCTCTGATAATAAGAGACTTAATTAAAAAAAAATCCTAGTTTAAATCTTAAAATATACAGGATTATCCTGGATTTAATACCTGTATTATATTAAGTTTAAAAAACTCTAATAATTAAGCCGGTATAAAAACAGCTGACTGGACTATTTAGAAAAACTTATTTTAAAAAAAATTTATTTTTTAATCTATAATATTACAGATATATACTATAAAAGTTTTATACTTAAATATATATAATTCTGAGCTCTAAGAAATAATCTTATATTTATAGAATAAAGATCTAGAGATATAACAGTAAAAAACTACTATTTAATAAAAATAATCAGACTAGAAGTACTAGATAATTAAAATTATAGATTATTTATATTTTAAAAACTACTATTATATTCTATCCTGTGAGATATTATACTAAATACTTATTTATTTATACTATAATAATCTATTAGTAGAATACTTTAGAAAAATATAAATAGAAATATTTCTATAAAGAAAATTCTATTAGAACAGATTATATTATAATATAATTAAATATATCTAAATTTACTTAATATATTAAGATAATACTATTCTAAAGTATTAATTATATAATAGTCTTAAATTACTACTAATTCTATCTTATCTATTTATTAAATTAATAATAGACTTTATTATAGGACTATCTCCAGTTATCTAATATAAAAAAATTATTAATACTATCTTTATTATTATTAATTAATTTTTAAAATATTATTTTTTTTTTACTATTTTATTTATAATAACTGCTTCAGACCTTACCGAACTATTCTATAAATAAATTAAATTTATTTTCAGATCTCTAACAGGTATTATATTTAATTAAAGATTAATCTTTATAAATAAATTCTGGTTAAATTTAGTCTATAATATCTATATAATTTTAAAGCTTTTAATAATATTCTATTCTTAAACTGATAACTAAACAGAATAAATAAATTAAATTTTTAAATATTATCTTCAGTACTACTCCAGCTAATTTAATATTAACTAACCGGTAATATTACTAATTATTTAATTTATTTATAATAATATAAATAATATAACTACAGGTCTATTATTTTATAATATTTTATATAGCTATTTATCAGATTTTTATTTTAGAATTAAGAATAATTCTTAATAGTAAGAGATTCCAGCTGTATAAAATAAGATTAAAAAGCTTAAAAAAATAAGAGAACAGCTATAAAAAATATAGTAAATAATTATAGAAAAATAAAAAAAATATTATAATAAATACAGAAGACTATTCTCTTTTAAAAAAAGAGATTTAGTAAAGCTATTAATCTAGAACTTATAGTTTAAAGAATTAAGAAAATTAGCTCTAAAATTTATAGAATTTTTTCAGATTTTTAAATATATTAGATCCTAGATATATTACTTATATCTATCTGAGAAATATAGATAAATTTATAATATATTTTATATTTTTTTATTAGAACTGTAGAATACTAGAAGAGATTATAAAGAACTGTTTCTAATACCGGAGCTAGATAATAAAGATAAATAGAAAATTAAGAAAGTTAAAAACTACTAATATTATAATAGCTAAAACTACTATCTAATTAAATAAAAAGAATAATTAAGTAAATATAATTAATAAATTTCTAATAAAAATATAGTAAATATATAAAAAAATATTAGAAACTATTAAAAAATATTTTAAAAATTATAACAGCTGAAGAAAATCTAGTAAAATATTATTAGATAGTCTACAGAAATATATCCAGCTATTAATAATAAACTAATTAAATAATATTTTATTAATATACTAATAAATATATTTTAAATATTATTATAAGGTGATAGGTTATATCTATATATATTAATAATTATAATCTACTACTATTCAGTATTAATATAATTATAAATCAGATATAAATTATCTTTACAAATTTTCTAAAGCTACTAGAAACTTTTTAAATATTTAAATAAGAATATTATCTAGCTAATTATTATTAAATTACAGGCTAACTACAGCTGAAATACTAGTCTTAAATAACTATTTTATTAAAGTCTATAAGATAAAGCTGGTATTATCAGATATAAAGTACAGTTTCTCGATATCTACTCCTATAATCTTACAATACCGGGCCAGATATACTTTATAATTTATAGTATAATACTAGTAAAATATTAGTATATAATCTCTAATTAAGTTTTTCTTATATACCGACTTCTGCGCTACTGAGAGATTATAGTATTAGTAATAAATAATTATTATTTAAATAAAGATTTTAATAAAATATATTATATACTTATTAACAGTATAAAGAATTTTTTTATTAAAATTAATAATTATCTTATCTTTATTCTCTGTAGGAAAGAAGTATATATAATACTATTCTAGAAGCTTAACTAGTTTAATAATATTTTTAAGTATACCAGCAGGTATCTAAGTATATTAGCTAAAGTATATTAAAAGAATCTATAAATCTTTACTATTTTATAACCGCCTCAGCAGCTGTAATATTATTAATATAAAATAGATTTCTTTTTATTAAAAATACAGTTAATCTTAAATATTTTTATATTTTTAGATTTAAAATACTTTACAGAAGTATAAAAGTAGTATATATACTATAACCAGCGCGGTTTAATTACTGTTTCGCGTACGGATCCCAGTACTCGCGTCTTCTTAGCTGTATTTATACAGCAGCGACAATACTGATCTAATTCTCTGTCCGGTATAAGAAATAAGAATAATAAATCTTATATAATTTACTAATAATTCAGAAATATAATAGATATAATTAAATACTTAATTACTAAAAAAAAATAAGAGATAATAAGAATAGTAAATAACTAATATAATAAAAGTAAATAATAAATAAAATAATAATAAAAAAAAAAAGAAATAATATTTATATAGTAGAGAAGGAGATAAAAAAAAAAAAAAAAAATATATAAAAGATTTTCTATTTATTTCTTCTTCTTAAAGTTCTACTAGTATAAATATATCTAAATACTAGTAAATCTATATAGATACAGTATATAACTTTATCTATATTATATATTCTGCAGGTCTCCTGTTTTTTATTATCAGATTTTTACTATTCTAAATCAGAAATATATAAAATTATTTTTAATACTTAAGTCAGATAGCTTATTCCAGTAAAAAAGAGTACTATTTATAATAGAATAGTCTAGCTATTATAGTAACAGCTCTTAGAATAATATATTATAGTAGTAATAAAAATCATAAGATTATTAATAATAGTTCTATATCTTTTTAATATTTAAAAGGTGCTGATTTCTTTGCAGGAGACTACTAATCCCTTAAGAATCAGTCTATTTCGTGGATATAGGCTACCTTTGTTATTATTAGACGAATCCATTGCGTTTAATGGTTGATTCCTTACCTAGTTGACAGGCTTTCTACCCTGACAAGTAGATCCTATCATAATTCTATAAACTTTAGAGCTAATTTTCTTAATTCTTTAAGCTATAAGTTCTAGATTAATAGTTTTACTAAATCTTTTTTTTTAAAAAAGAATAGTCTTCTATATTTATTATAGTATTTTTTTTATTTTTCTATAATTATTTACTATATTTTTTATAATTATTTTTTTATTTTTTTAAATTTCTTAATCTTATTTTATACAGCTGGAATCTCTTACTGTTAAAAATTATCCTTAATTCTAAAATAAAAATCTGGTAAATAATTATATAAAATATTATAAAATAATAGATCTGTAGTTATATTATTTATATTATTATAAGTAAATTAAATAATTAGTAATATTACTAGTTAGTTAGTATTAAATTAGCTGGAGTAGTACTGAAGATAATACTTAAAAATTTAATTTATTTATTCTATTTAGTTATTAGTTTAAGAGTAGAATACTATTAAAAGCTTTAAAATTATATAAATATTATAAACTAAATTTAATCAGAATTTATTTATAAAAATTAATTTTTAATTAAATATAATATCTGTTAAAGATCTAAAAATAAGTTTAATTTATTTATAGAATAGTTCGGTAAGATCTAGAGTAGTTATTATAAATAAAATAGTAAAAAAAAAAAAATATTTTAAAAATTAATTAATAATAATAAAAATAGTATTAATAGTTTTTTTATATTAAATAACCGGAGATAATCCTATAATAAAATCTATTACTAATTCAGTAAATAGATAGAATAAAATTAGTAGTAATTTAAAATTACTATATAATTAATATTTTAGAATAGTATTATTTTAATATATTAAGTAAGTTCAGATATATTTAGTTATATTATAATATAATCTATTTTAATAAAACTTTTTTTATAGAAGTACTTCTATTTATATTTTTCTAAAATATTCTACTAACAGATTATTATAGTATAAATAAATAAATATTTAGTATAATATCTTAGAGAATAGAATATAATAGTAGTTTTTAAAATATAAATAATCTATAGTTTTAATTATCCAGTACTTCTAGTCTGGTTATTTTTATTAAATAGTAGTTTTTTATTATTATATCTCTGGATCTTTATTCTATAAATATAAGATTATCTTTTAAAGCTTAGAATTATATATATCTAAATATAGAATTTTTATAGTATATACCTGTAATACTATAGATTAGAAGATAAATCTCTCTTAAAATAAGTTCTTCTAAACAGCCCAGTCAGCTGTCTTTATACCGGCTTGACTATTAAGATTCTTTAAGCTTAATATAATATAGGTATCAAACCCAGGGTAATTCTATATATTTTAAGATTTAAACTGGGATTTCTTTTTAATTAAGTCTTTTATTATCAGGGATAATATATTTATAAATTATTTTTAAATTAAAGTTAATAATTTTTTTTAAAAAATAAATTTTATTTAAAATCTAGAAAATATTCTAGAGAGTTTATTTATTAAATTTAATTTTTTTATTTTATATTTAATAATAAAATTATAAAGAATTAGACTTATAAGTTATTAAACTTATTTTCTGTTAATTCTAGTTTAATATATAAAAAATTATAAATTTAAATAATTAAATAAGATTTTAATTATTTAGAAAATATTTTTAAAATATTATTATTACTATTTAAAGAAATAAATAATAATAAATAACTCTTAATCTAGAGTACTATAATTTAGCTCAGTACCGGAGAACTTATAAAATTAAAAAATAATTAGATAAAATATATTCTTATTATTAAATTAAAATAAAATATTAATTATCTTTTTTTTTAATATATTAGTTTCTAAATATCAGGATTTTATAGAATTAAAATATATTAGTAAAAATATATATTAAAAAATAATAATTAAGCAGTAAAAAATAAGCTGTTTATATAAATTTAAACAGATTTTTCTAGATTTTTAACTGTTAACTATTTTATAAAATAAGAAGATAAGAAGTAAAATAATTTATAAATAATTTTAAATAAATTAATAGTAGAAGTTACAGAATTTTAGAAAGATCTAGATATTATAATAATTTTCAGAAATCAGTTATAAAATAATATTATTTATCTGTTAAGAATTTATAAATATTTTATTAATATTAATAATATATTCTAGAAATTTAATTTAAAATTAGTAAAATAAATACTTAGATAATTTTATATAGAATTAAACTTTTTAGAATTTTTCTAGTATTTAATAAATATATTTTATATAAGATTCTTTATCTAGTAAAAAGATAAGAATATTATTAAGATATATTATATAAAAATTATTAAAAAGTCTACAAAGTACTGTATATATATAGTTTTAGAATATTATAGAAATATTAATTAGTCTGAATAATATAATAGTATATTTAAAATAGCTGTATCAGATATAAAATATTATTTTTTATTTATTATTTTTCTTAATACAGATTTAGTAGTAAGTATTTTTAATATTAATTTTTAAAAAATATTTATTATCTGAGACTTTATTAAAAATTTTTAAAATAAAAAATAAAGAATAATAATTTTTAATAAAAATTTTATTAAAACTTTTATAGTCTATATAAAGATATAAATTATTATCTTTTTTAGATATAAAAAAAATAGAGGCTTCTATAAGACTTTTTAAAGATTAAATTTAATCTAATTTTAAATTTTTTTTAATATATTTTTATAAAATCTTAAGTTTAGCTTCTAATAGAGAGTATATAAAACTATAAAAAGATATTTTATCAGATTTAATATTAATAGTATAGTCCGCAGGGCTATAAAAGAAAAGTTATTAAAAAAAATTTATAAAAAATATATTTTAAAATTTCTAAAATTTAATTAAAATTATTTTTAGATTTAAAAATAAATTAAAAGATTTTTTTTCTAGTAGCTAAATATCTTTAGAAAGTTTAATAATAATATATACTCTTACTAAATTCTGGATTACTTTATTAAATTAGATAGTAGAAAGAAGAAAAATAGATAGTATATTAAATTATTATTATTAATTCTATACTAATAAATTAATATAAAAATCTTAAAATATAGTTATTAATAACAGAATCAGGCTGTCTTCTAGATAAGAATCTTAATTAATTCTTATATAATATTATTTAAATATACAGGTACTTTCTTATAAATTAGTAGCAGTAATAAAAACTTTTTATATACTATAAATAAAAATAGTAATTTAATTAATAGTTTTAATCCTGGATACAGTAACTGGAGTATATTAAAAATTATAAATCTTAATAAATTAATAACTGATAATATCTACTTCAGTATAACTGTCCAGGTCTATAAAGATTTTAAAACTGTTTTAAATATAAATAAAAATATAAAAATAATATATAGTTTCTACTATAAGTAAAAAAATTAAAATTATAAGATTTATTTTAACTTTTCTTTTTTTTTTTCAGAATCTAATAAATATTAATAGATTTTAGCAGATTAAATCTTTCTATTTTTAGTAAAATATTAATTTATAAAATACTGGGTATTATTATATATAAAATATTATAATTAATTATTATTTTTTCTAATAAGATTTTTTTTATAATTTAATATATCTTCTTTAGTTAGTCTGTTAGAATAGTTTTAGAAGTATTTATATAATTTATAATTACTAAATTAATTATTATTTTATTTATATTTCTATTTATTATTTTATTCTATTTTTTTAATAAATAGAGAATATACTCTTAAATATAGTAATTAAAGTTAGATAATAGTTTAGTAAAATATAATAAGATTCTTTCTTTTTCTGTCTAATAAAGAAAGTATTATTTTAAAATATTAAGATAAGTATAAAACTCTTTTAAATCTTAACTGTATTACTAGTAAGCTTATTTAAATTAAATTATAATATTTAATTAAAGAATAGCAGTATTCCGGATTAGAATAAAAATCTAATTTTTAAATTAAAACTATAATTTCTTAAGAGATTATCTTACTACCGGGTTTTTATTATTAATAAAATAATATTATCTCTATCTATATACAGAGTCTATATAATTAATAATAGTAAAAATCTTATATTTTTCTAATAAATACTTTTTAGAAGCTTTCTAAAATATATATTTTAAATTAGTAATCTATTTTTAATATTTTTAAAAATTAAAATTTAAAATAAAATAAAAAATATTTTTAAATTTAATTTTTTTTTTATTTTTTTTTAATTTAAAAAAAAATTAATAGTATATAGAAAAGATTTTATCTGGAGAACTATTTTTTTAGAAATAAACTATTTTTTTTTATAAATTAGTAACTTATTCTAATTAATAAATATAATTTTTTAACTATTAAATTTTCTCAGTAATAGAAATAATATTTAATAATAATTCTAGATTAATATAATTACTAGATATTTTTCTTTCTGTACTATTTTTAAGAAATAATATTTTTTTTAAATAGTTAAAAAAAAAAGAATCAGAATATAATAAAATTTATTTATTAAAATAGAAAGCCTGTTAACTAGATAAAAAATTAACTACTAAATATAATAAATTTATCTAATAATAATAAAGATAGTCTATATTTATAAAATAGACTGATTTTTAAAGGATCAGTAGTCTCCTATAAAGGAATCAGCACTTTTTAGATATTAAGAGAATATAGAACCACTATTAATAACCTCACAACTTTTATTACCACCATAATATATTATCCTGAGGGCTGTTACTATGATAGCTAGGCTATTCTATCACATTTTCTTAATTTTCTATTTATTTTTATTATCTAGCTCTGGTATCAGAAATAGTTTTTTATAATTTTTTTTAATATTCTATAGTTCTAATAAGAAAATATAAAATATATTATAAATTTATTTATATTTTTTAGATAGATATAAATAATATATCTAGAATTTAATATATTTAAAAATTTAAAAAAGTTCTATAAACTTTAGAACTAATTTTCTTAATTTTTTAAACTGTAAGTTCTGGATTAATAGTTTTATTAAATCTTTTTTTTTAAAAAAAAATAATTATAAGGGGAACCTCTGGATTTGTATAATCGACAGAAGTGCTTATAAACAAGAAGGAATTATTAAAGAAAGAATCTTTATATTATTAGAGAGGTAGTCTTTTATCTATTAGTTTACTACTTTTTTATATAAGGAATAAAATTAGAGTAAGATATTAGCTGAGCTATTTTTTTAGAACTAGGAGCTTTCTGCCTGGACCTGTAATAATACCCCCCTGTTTCCCCCCCCGGTGGTAGAGGTAAATCATACTGTTATACAGGGATAAGTCCTACTTAGTTATCTATACTGTAGTAGACCGGGGTTATATATTATATAGTAACAGAGCTCAGCTCGGTATTACTTATTTCAGGAATTCTTTTTTTTCTTCTATTCTAATTAGTTATATTATTATTATTATAAAAATATAGTCCAGTTTAATCCTGGTAATAAGTTTAGTACTGTCTCTTCGCCTGATACCTCCAGTACTGTATATAGTCTCCTAAATTATACAGCATGTGCGGCGATTAATTATAAAGATTATATATATATTTAATTTTATCTTATTTTATTCGGAAACTACTGTCTCTATTCTGTATATTATACTAATATCCAGATAGGAGGCTATCTTCTCTTTATATAATAGCTCGGCTAACCCTTAGAAAAGAAAAAAGTTTAGTATTTCTCTTATTATAAGTTCCTTATTTATCTTAATATTTATAGTAAATCTGTAGTAACAGTAGAACAGATTAATTATAGATTCTGATTTATTATATAGAGCTGATACTGTACAGGTTTAAACTAGCTGATAAAGCTATATAAACAGTCTTCTTATTATTACCAGGGGAATTACCTATTATACTAGTTACTTAAATTCCCCTTTTACTAACTTCGGACCGGTTATACAGATAGCCGGATACTTTAAAGGTATTTATACTTTATATAAATAAAAGTTATATCAGTTAAGATATCTCTGTTACAGTCTACTAGAGAAGATATAATTTATTCTTAATTTATTCTTATCTCTTCCTCTCTATAATATTATTCAGGATCTTATTAATTAGATAATTATATAAAAGTCAGTTGTTAGTTCAGGATAGAAGTTTACTATATTATCCGGTTAAAAATCTCTTTTAAATCTTAGTATAGTATAGTTTTTTATAATTAACAGTCTAGTACTGTAGTTTTCTCTAAAGCTGAAGTATATTTAATTATTATATAAGTATAATCTATCTATTTAACTTTATATTTTCTCTGCCAGTCTCAGTCTCTTTTTATATAATATTTATTTATAATATTTTTAACTAGCTACTTTTTTTAACTGTCTATCAGAATTATAGATAGTTAAATATTATTTATTACTTATAAAGAAAAAAAATCTGTTATTATAAGATAGAGAAGATCTATATAAAAGACAGAATATATTCTAGGAGGTATATTAAATTATATAGTATATAAGTCTATTAGTTCCTGAACTGTATATTTTATATTTTTCCAGTCTAGCTTCCGGCTTGGACAGCTTATATAAATATTCTGCAGCTTCAGTTATATCTTATTATCTTTTTAATATTTAGAGACTATATTCTGTCTCTTATTTATTTATTCTTCAGCTTGTTATTAAGAATAGATAATTAAGATTTAAGCCTACTCTATTACTTTAGAAATAGTTTATATAATAGTTTTATTCTGCTGGATTAGACTTTTTATTAAGTATTCTGTAAGAGACTCTCAGTCTTTCTTAAGATTAAAAGAAGAGAGATAAAATCTATAGATTAGAAAGAAGAGACTTATTCTTATAGTAGTTATTATATAATTATTTAAAACTAATTCAGTAAAAGAGAGAAGTTTTTTCTAATTTAACTAGTTATAATAAATATAGATTTAAATATAGACTTTAAAAGTATTATTTACTCTTTCTGTTTGACTGTCAGTCTATAGATAGTAGGCTGTTAAGAGTAATTTTTATATAAAAGCCAGTCAGCAGACTGTAGCCTATATTTTATTTATAAACTGTATTCTTCTATCAGATATAATAGTTCTTAGAAATTTATATTATCTTATTAAGATTTATACTAAAATTTAAGCTGTCTTCTCTACTGTAGCAGAGTCTATTATTTTAAAAATTACTTTTTTTATAAGCCTGTTTATAATTACTAGTACTATTATATAATTATTTAATAAAAATAAATCAGTAATAAAATCTATAAAAACTTTTTACTATAGTTAGTCTAGGATTAGAAGAGATTTTAATAAATCTTATTTTTATTTTTTCTAAGTTTTTATTTTTCTGTATATATTATAGTTATATATAAAGTATTATATATCCTATTCTAGATTTAGCTAGAAAAATTTCTCAGTTACTAGTACTGTTATCTGTTTCCTGCCGGGGTAGCCAGTTATAAAAGAGTTATAAGCTGCTTAAATAATACTTATATAAAGAAATTTACTATCAGAGACTTATTTCTATTAATAAAAAAATAAGAATTTATTTTTAATATAATATTCTGATACTAATACTTTCAGATTTAAGTATAAAGAAAATTATTATTTTTTTATTTTAAAATATTAGACAGCTTCCTGGTAGATCTTATCTTAAGCTCAGGCTCTTTTCTATATATCTTAATTATTATATAATCCTACTTCCTGCTCTTCTTTATAGTTTATAGTTAGAGAGTATTTAAAAGATATAATTAAATATACTCTAGTTATAATCAGAGATATAGCTGTATAGTAACTGTCTTCTAGTTACTAGAGTAACTGGATTATATAATTAATAATTTAAGGATCCTTCTCTGAAGATAGAAGATTTTATTTATATTAAAAAAGAGTATTAGTTTTTTTATTATTCTATTCTTTCTGATATTAAAGCTGGAAGTTATATTAGCTTAAGAGAAAATATTATTATATATATTTCTCTGTAAGTCTTCTAGATTTAAAAAAGTACTTAAGATTCTTATAATTAATAATAATTTTAAATTTTTTTTATACAGAGTATAGTTCTGTATTTTATTTCTTAAAATATTATATAACTGCTAATAACTTTTTATTATAAATCTTATAATTATATTCAGCAGGTAAGTTTTTTTTTAAAAAATATATATACAGCTGTAATATCCTCTTATTATTAAACTAAGAGAGTACTCTTTTAATAATATATCCGGAGGAGTCTATTTCTACTATAATTATATAAAAAAGATTAAATATTACCAGTACTAGTTCTGTAATAAAAAAAGATTTTAGTTTATTAAAACTTAACTGGTAGTCTTATATCTAGTTAAATATCTTATTCTTCTTAGTTAACTTAGTAAATAGTTATATAATATCAGAGAAGTTTTAGATAAACTTCTAGTAAAAATTAGTAAAATTTAAGAATCTTTATATTTTTTTTACTGTTTAAAAAGCCTTCTATTCCTGAATTACTTAAATCTTTTTAGAATTTATTACTATTTCTTTATCTGTTTATATAATATATTCTAGGTACTTTATTTCTTAATATTTAAACTTATATTTTAATATATTAAGATATAGATCTATTTTTTATAGCTTAATAAGTATTTTTTATATATACTCTCTATATTATATAATAAAGCTGTTAGTAAAAATAAGAATATTATTAATATAAGCAGAGCAGAATTTATTAAGATATTCTTATAATATCTAATTAATATACTTCTGGAAGATATTTAGAGTATTTACCAGACTAAACAGAGTTACCAGCTATTTATAGAGTCTATATCTTATATAAAAGACTGTTATCTATTCTTATCTTTTTATAATTTAAATCTTATAAAAAGCAGCAGATATATTAAGCTTAGTAAACTACTTTATCTTATTAATCTGTATAAAAGTCTCCTAGATTAAAGAAAGAGGATATCTATTCTTTTTTATAATTATATTCAGGGTCCGGTAATTAATATAGAATTATAGCTCTTCTTCTAGTTTTTATATAAAAAGAACAGGGGCAGCTGCTAAGAAGTAGTTTATTTAAATAAAGTTCTTATCAAGCAGGTCTATAAGAGTTTTTTATAATATAACTAGCTCTTTCTAAGTTATATTATATAATAATTTTTAAAAGATAAACAGTTCTTATTTATTCTATTATATAAGTTTAATCTTATAATCTATTTCTTTTTTTTAGTAGAGAGATAGCTTCTCTGCTTAATTTTATTTAAATAAATATAGAAAATCCTGGTACTATTCTAGTAGTTTTATATAAGAATTAATCCTCTTCTTTAATATTAAGACTTTCTAAATATTATTTATTATAGCAGTAAAGACTTATATATTATTTTTTCTTTTTATATAATAAATATAAGCTTCTATTATAACTGCTAAAATATCTTTAATCTTTAAACTTAGAAGAGTTTATTTTTCTTTATTCTATATTCTAGCTCTTATTATATAAAGATATAACTTTTCTTACTTTAATTTAAAGTAAGTATTATTATAGTAAAGCCAGGAAAGTCCTAAAATCAGATTATAATCTAGATAATTTTTAAAAATATAAAAGAATATCTGTTCTTCTGAATATATTTTTATATTAAGTTTTATTTATATAATATAGATAATCTGTACTTCTTTTTTAATTATCTCTCTTACCAGCTTCAGCAGTATAGATATTTTCTAAAATCAGTATTATTATATAAAATATTTACTGATTATACTGTAGATTATACAGCTATTATTAATAAATATTTTTATTAAAATAGAATAATTAAGTAATAAATTAACTGTAAAAGATCAGAAATTAATATATAAGTTTTTAAAGTTCTACTAAAGATTAAGTAAGTATTTCTTAGCTATCCGGAGCTCTTATATATACTTTTATATAAAAGTATCTAGTTTTCCGACTCTATTCCAGATTTATTTATAATATAGTTTTTATAACTATTTTTTTCTTCAGTTCCAGTAGTTACTACTATAATTATATAAGATCTAGCTGCTAGAAATAAAATATAATTCCAGATAAAGTACCTGTTCTTATTATATTAAATACAGGTATCTTTCTATCTGTATATCTATAATTTATTAGAAAAGATCTATTTTACTTTTCTCTTCTTACTAGTTTTCTTTATTTTTATATAAAGGACTACTACCTGAGCCTGGAGTACTACTATCTAACTAGTAGTTACTTTCTAATCTATATTATCAGAATTTTTTTTATTCTTATTCAGAGATAGAACAGGGACTATTATTATATAATTTATTTTTTTCTTAATTTAAACTAGATATTTTATATTATATTTAATCTCCAGGAATTATTTACAGTATTCTTTATATAATTAGATATAAGATACTCCTATTATTATTTTAAGTAAGTTTAAATTTATTACTGTTTTAACTAATACTTTTTTTTATTTATTATTTTATAGTATATCTCCTGTATCTATAAAAGCCTGATTAAATTTATTTAAAAATTTACAGAGAGTTTTTTTTTTTTATTTTATTATATTAATCTATATAAAAGCTTTTCTTTTATAGTTAGAATCAGAGTATATAAGATCTAGTTAGTTATAAAACTCAGAAAAAATTAAAGACTAGTTATTTTCTTATTATATAGTAATCTAAAAAAGAAGATATTAACTAGTTTTTTTTTTAAGTCTGCTGTAAGTATATAAGACTTTTATATTTTTAGAAAAAAAGATATTTCTCTTAATTAGAAACTTTATATAAAAATTAATAAAAAAAGAGTAGTATTTATATAGATTTTCTCTATTAAACGGAGTAGAATCCGGGTATTATAAGTAGTAGACTGGGGTTAGTAGTACTGCAGCAGGAACTGGTTAGATTATATAAAATTTATAGAGTTAAACTTATAGATCTATTATCTAGTTTACCAGTTCTTATATATATTTATAGTTATTTATTTTAATTATTACTTTTTTTTCTGAGGATACCTCTGTAAGAGTTTAGTAAAAGAAATAATTTCTAATATAAAAAGAATCTCTGGATTTATATAATTAACAGAAGTGCCTATAAATAAGAAGAAATTATTAAAGAAGGAATCTTTATATTATTAGAAAGGTAGTCTTTTATCTGTTGGTTCACCGCTCTTTCGTACGAGGAACAAAGTCGGAGCGAGGCGTTAGCCGAGCCATTCCTTTAGGGCCAGGAGCTTCCCGCCTGGACCCGTAACAATAATTTTCTGTACTTATTATAGTATTTTTTTTATTTTTTTATAATTATTTACTATATTTTTTATAGTTATTTTCTTATTTTTCTAAATTTTTTAATCTTATTTTATACAGCTGGAATCTCTTATTATTAAAAATTATTCTTAATTTTAAGATAAAAGTCTGATAAATAACTATATAAAATATTATAAAAAAATAAATTTATAATTATATTATTTATATTATTATAAATAAATTAAATAATTAATAATATTACTGGCTAGTTAATATTAAATTAGCTGGAGTAATACTAAAAATAATATTTAAAATTTTAATTTATCTGTTCTGTTTAGTTATCAGTTTAAAAATAGAATACTGTTAAAAGCTTTAAAATTATATAAATATTATAAACTAAATTTAATTAGAATTTACTTATAAAGATTAATCTTTAATTAGATATAATATTTATTAAGGGTCTGAAGATCAGTTTAATCTATTTATAGAATAATTTAGTAAGATCTAGAATAGTTATTATAAATAAAATAGTAAAAAAAAAATAATATTTTAAAAATTAATTAATAATAATAAAGATAGTATTAATAGTTTTTTTATATTAAATAACCAGAGATAATTCTATAATAAAATCTATTATTAATTCAGTAAATAGATAGAATAAAATTAGTAGTAATTTAAAACTATTATATAATTAATACTTTAGAATAGTATTATCTTAATATATTAAATAAATTTAGATATATTTAATTATATTATAATATAATCTATTTTAATAGAATTTTTTTTATAAAAATATTTTTATTTATATTTTTCTGAAGTATCCTGCTAACAGATTATTATAATATAAATAAATAAATATTTAGTATAATATTTTAAAAAATAGAATATAATAGTAGTTTTTAAAATATAAATAATTTATAGTTTTAATTATTTAGTATTTTTAGTCTAATTATCTTTATTAAATAGTAGTTTTTTATTATTATATTTCTAGATTTTTATTCTATAAATATAAGATTATTTTTTAGAGCTTAGAATTATATATATTTAAATATAGAATTTTTATAGTATACAGTTATAATATTATAAATTAAAAAATAAATCTTTTTTAAAATAAATTTTTCTAAGTAGTCTAATCAGCTGTTTTTATACCGGCTTAATTATTAGAGTTTTTTAAATTTAATATAATATAGATATTAAATCTAAAATAATTTTATATATTTTAAGATTTAAACTAAAAATTTTTTTTAACTAAATTTTTTATTATTAAAAATAATATACTTATAAATTATTTTTAAATCAGAATTAATAATTTTTTTTAAGAAACAGATTTTATCTAGAATCTAGAAAGTATTTTAGAAAATTTATTTATTAAATTTAATTTTTTTATTCTATATTTAATAATAAAGTTATAAAAAATTAGATTTATAAACTATTAAACTTATTTTTTATTAATCTTAATTTAATATATAAAAAATTATAAATTTAAATAGTTAGATAAGATTTTAATTATCTGGAAAGTACTTTTAAAATACTATTATTATTATTTAAAAAAATAAATAATAGTAAATAGCTCTTAATCTAAAATATTATAATTTAATTTAATACCGGAAAACTTATAAGACTAGAAAATAACTAGATAAAATATATTTTTATTATCAGATTAAAATAAAATATTATTTTTTTTTTTTTAATATATCAGTTTTTAAATATCAGGATTTTATAAGATTAAAATATATTAGTAAAAATATATATTAAAAAATAGTAATTAAATAATAAAAAATAAGCTGCTTATATAAATTTAAATAGATTTTTTTAGATTTTTAATTATTAATTACTCTATAAAATAAAGAAATAAAAAATAAAATAATTTATAAATAATTTTAAATAAATTAATAATAGAAGTTATAAAATTCTAAAAAAATCTGGATATTATAATAATTTTTAAAAATTAGTTATAAAATAATATTATTTATTTATTAAAAATTTATAAATATTTTATCAGTATTAATAATATATTCTAGAAATTTAATTTAAAACTAATAAAATAAATACTTAGATAGTTTTATATAAAATTAAATTTTTTAAAAATTTTTTAATATTTAATAAATATATTTTATATAAGATTCTTTATCTAGTAAAAAAATAAGAATATTATTAAAATATATTATATAAAAATTATTAAAAAGTTTATAAATATTATATATATATAATTTTAGAATATTATAAAAATATTAATTAGTCTGAATAGTATAATAATATATTTAAAATAGTTGTATCAGATATAAAATACTATTTTTTATTTATTATTTTTTTTAATATAGATTTAGTAGTAAATATTCTTAATATTAATTTTTAAAAAATATTTATTATTTAAGACTTTATTAAAAATCTTTAAAATAAAAAATAAAAAATAATAATTTTTAATAAAAATTTTATTAAGATTTCTGTAGTTTATATAAAAATATAAATTACTATTTTTTTTAAATATAAAAAAAATAGAGATCTTTATAGAACTTTTTAAAAATTAAATTTAATCTAATTTTAAATTTTTTTTAATATATTTTTATAAAATCTTAAATTTAGTTTTTAATAAAAAATATATAAAATTATAAAAGAATATTTTATTAAATTTAATATTAATAATATAGTTTACAGGACTGTAAAAAGAAAATTATTAAAAATAATTTATAAAAAATATATCTTAGAATTTCTGGAGTTTAATTAAAATTATTTCTAAATTTAAAAATAAATTAAAAGATTTTTTCTCTAGTAATTAAATATTTTTAAAAAGTTTAATAATAATATATATTTTTATTAAATTCTAGATTATTTTATTAAATTAAATAGTAGAAAAAAAAATAAATAGTATATTAAATTATTATTATTAATTCTATACTAATAGATTAATATAAAGATTTTAAAATATAATTATTAATAATAGAATTAGACTATTTTTTAAATAAAGATTTTAGTTAATCTTTATATAATACTATTTAAAAGTATAGATATTTTTTTATAAATTAATAATAGTAATAAAGATTTTTTATATACTATAGATAAGAATAATAATTTAATTAATAATTTTAATTCTAGATACAGTAACTAGAATATATTAAAAATTATAAATCTTAATAAATTAATAGCTGATAATATCTATTTTAGTATAATTATCTAAATCTATAAAAATTTTAAGACTATTTTAAATATAAATAAAAATATAAAAATAATATATAATTTTTATTATAGATAAAAAAATTAAAATTATAAAATTTATTTTAATTTTTTTATTTTTTTTTTAGAATCTAATAAATATTAATATATTTTAATAGATTAAATCTTCTTATCTTTAGTAGGATATCAGTTTATAAGATACTGGATATTATTATATATAAAATATTATAATTAATTATTATTTTTTTTAATAAAGTTTTTCTTATAGTTTAATATATCTTTTTTAATTAATTTATTAGAATAATTTTAAAAATACTTATATAGTTTATAACTACTAAATTAATTATTATTTTATATTTCTATTTATTATTCTATAGTTTATAGTAATAGATAATAATAATTATTATTTTATTCTGTTCTTCTAGTAAATAAAGAATATATTTTTAAATATAATAATTAAGATTAGATAATAGTTTAATAAAATATAATAAGATTTTTTCTTTTTTTATCTAATAAGAGAAGTATTATTTTAAAATATTAAAATAAATATAAAATTTTTTTAGATCTTAATTATATTACTAGTAAATTTATTTAAATTAAATTATAATATCTGATTAAAGAATAATAGTATTCCAGATTAAAATAAAAATCTAATTCTTAAATTAAGATTATAATTTCTTAAGAAATTAGCTTACTTCCGGACTTTTATTATTAATAAAATAATACTATCTCTATCTATATATAGAATTTATATAATTAATAATAATAAAAATTTTATATTTTTCTAATAAATATTTTTTAAAATTTTTTTAAAATATATATTCTAAATTAATAATCTATTTTTAATATTTTTAAAAATTAAAATTTAAAATAAAATAAAAAATATTTTTAAATTTAATTTTTTTTTTATTTTTTTTTAATTTAGAAAAAGATTAATAGAATCTAGAAAAAATCTTATCTGAAGAATTATTTTTCTAAAAATAAGCTATTCTTTTTTATAAATTAATAGCTTATTCTAATTAATAAATATAATCTTTTAATTATTAGATTTTTTTAGTAGTAGAAATAGTATTTAATAATAATTCTAGATTAATATAATTATTAAATATTTCTTTTTCTATACTATCTTCAAGAGATAGTATCTTTTTTAAATAGTTAAAATAAGAAGAATCAGAATATAATAGAATCTACTTATCAGAATAGAAAGCCTGTTAACTAGATAAAAAATAAATTATTAAATATAATAGATTTATCTAATAATAATAAAGATAGCCTATATCTATAAAATAAACTAATTCTTAAAGAATCAGTAGTCTCCTGCAGAGGAATCAGCATCTTTTAGATATTAAGAAGGTGTAGAACCGCTATCAATAACCTCACGACTTCTATTACCACCATAATACATCATCCCGAGGGCTGTTACCATGATAGCTAGGCTATTCTATCACAATAAATCTCTACTATTTTATAACTATCTTAGTAGCTATAATATTATTAATATAAAATAGATTTCTTTCTATTAAAGATATAATTAATCTTAAATATTTCTATATCTTCAGGCTTAAAATACTTTACAGAAGTATAAAAATAGTATATATATTATAGCCAGCGCGGTTTAATTATTATTTTATATGCAGATCCTAGTACTCGTACCTTCTTAGCTGTATTTATACAGCAGCGACAGCGCTGTCCAGCCCCTCTACCAGCTATAATAGATAGAAATAATAAGTATAATATATAAAGTAGATAAAAAGAAAACAAAAAAAATATAAAACTATATTAGATTACTAATTAATAGATAGAATATATAAAAATAATAAAGAATTAATAAAAAGACTATAAGAAATAAATAAAATAATACTATAATATTAAAGAAACAACAGTTACAAAGTAGAAAAAGAAAAGAAAAAAAAGTAATATAAAAGATTCTCTATTTATTTCTTTTTTCTAAGATTCTACTAGTATAAATATATCTAAATACTAGTAAATCTATACAGAAACAGTATATGACCCTGTTTATACTGTCAATCCTGCAGGTCCCTGCCTTTTATTATCAGATCCCCACTATTCCGAATCAGGAATATATGAGATTATCCCTAATACCCGAGCCAGGTGGCTCGCCCCAGCGGAGGAGGGCACTATTTATAATAGAATAATCCAGTTATCAGGGCCTTGGACATCAGGATAACGTATTATAGTGGTAATAGAGTCGTCGGGTTATTAATAGAGTTGTGAGGTCATTGATAGCGGTCCTGTATCCTATATAAGGTGTTGATAGCGCTGTATAAGACTACTGATCCCTCAAGGATCAGTCTATTTCGTGGATATAGGCTACCTTTGTTATTATTAGACGAATCTATTGTGTTTAGTGGTTGATTCCTTATCTAGTCGACAGGCTTTCTACCCTGACAAGTAGATCCTATCACATTTAAGATATATAATTAAAAAATAAAGAAAAAAAGTTAGAGCTTATAAAAAAATAGAAGAAACTTTAACAGATAATAAATAAAAGCTGTTAATTAATATATAATACATGTTTTAAGTATGAAAGAGAATGAAGTCCTGTAATATATACAGGAGCGGTAAGGGCCAGGTGTGCGGCTACCTTAATCACATGATTGCTTACAGTCCACCTTGGCAAGCGGACGCGTCCATGTGACCTGTAACCTGCTCACTCAATCCAAAAGCGAGTTCCTTCCTGCCTCGATGCCCATTGTCCCAGTCCATCCACCGTGACTCCACCACGCCATTCACCCATGCATCCCGAGGCCCGCTGACCTCCTCTGCGCCCATTCATCACGCCCACGCCCCGACCCGACCCAACCCGACCGATCCAGAACCATGTCCGCGTCCGCGCCCGCTTTCCCGACCGACGCCGCGCCGGACAGTGCTCGGCCGGCCGTAACCCAGGAAGAGGAGGAGATTAGGCGCAACATAGCTCCCGCTGAAGAACAACAACAACAACCAGAAGGAGAAAAAGAGACGACACCCGCAGAAGGACAAGCAGAAGAGGAAGGAGAACAAAAAGAGACCGAAGGAGAAGGCAACCCAGAAAAAGAAGCAGATGATGATGGTGATGATGATGCGACGCCACCACTACCAGACGAAGTGCCGCCACCGCTCCCCAACGAGGCACCGCCGACGACGCGCCCCGATGACGACGACGACGGCTGGGAACCCGTCTGGGATGCCGGCGCGCAGACGTACTACTTCTACAATCGGCTGACGGGGGTGTCGCAGTGGGAGAATCCGCGGGTGCCGGCGGAGGCGGGCGACGCAGAAAAAGACGAGGGCCGAGAACAACAAGAAGAAGAAGAAGAAGAAGAAGAAGAAGAAGAAGAAGAAGAAGAAGAAGACAAGGAGGGTGAAGCCGAGGAAAAGCCCGCGGCCGTGGTGGGAGGGTACAACCCCGCCATCCACGGGGATTACGATCCCACGGCGCCGTACGCGCAGCAGTACGAGCAGCAGTACCAGCAGCAGCCTGGGGCCGGGGGGCCGGGGGGCCTGGACGCGGCGTCGGCGTATCAGGCGGTTGGGGCGTTCAATCGGTTTACGGGGCGGTGGCAGGCGGAGTCGCAGAACGCGGAGTACCATAATGATGAGAACAAGTCGCGGCGGCAGATGAATGCGTTCTTTGATGTGGATGCGGCGGCGAATAGCCATGATGGGCGCAGTCTGCGGGCGGAGCGCAGCGCCAAGAAGCTCAGTAAGAAGGAGCTGAAGATGTTCAAGGAGAAGCGCAGAGAGAAGAAGGAGGAGAAGCGGCGGGCGTGGTTGCGGGATTGATTGAGGACAGGCTGGTTGGTCCCAGGGTTGGCCAGTGGGTGCTGTGCTGTGCTGTGTGTTGCTTTTGTGTTATTATCGATTGAGATACCTAGTGAGTTCTGTTCTGGATGTATGGGTACTGCGGATGCATGGCGTTGTAGTTCGGGCTGGGTGCATGATAGAGAATGGATGTATATTTATGGCTTGTCTTTACTGTGTATGTTGATGTATATGTGTATGTTGTAAGTGCAAGTGAAGTACCTACTCCGTACTGCTATGTAGTATGCAAATTGGTATGTAAAAACTAAAAAGAAGAAACCCCCGGATTGGGCGATCCACCCGATGTCACCTGACCGGGCATCAAAGTTCTCCATCATTCGGGGCCAGTGGAGGATGCAATAGGAGACGATTCACACCCCCTAGAGGTAAGTCGAGTGTTTCTTGATTCTGCGGTCGTTGGTCTGGTTTGCGTTGTCGAGTTTTGGAAAGGAGGGGCAGGCATTCATCCCACTTTCACATGGAGGGGAGAAAAAAAAAAGATGAGAAAAAGGAAAAGATAGCGGAGGGACCATGAAAGGGCATGTACAAGAAAAGGCACAACTTGCCAATATCTTATTATTCTTGTATCCAGTCATGTCCTTTCTCATGTCTCCTTTTCTTTCTTTGTTTTTTTTTTTTTTTTTTCCTTCAATTTTCTATTTCTGAAATTTGCATCATCTGCATGGCCCCCCGATATGATTATATGCACCCCTCAAACCTTTGCTATGCCCACTGTCTAGCACAGCACAGCACAGCACAGCACATCAAATACATAAAACTGCAGAAAAAAAGACTAACCACCTCGCAGATACCATCCACCACAACCACCACTCTCAATTAAGTTGTCTCGTCAGAAGACAAATCATTGTCGACTCTCAACCACGTCAAGCAAGTCAAGTCAAGTCCGAAGACTGAAAGAAAGAAAGAAAGAAAGAAAGAAAGAAAGAAAGAAAGAAAGAAAGAAAGAAAGAAAGAAAGAAAGAAAAAATGTCCGCCATCACCCTCACCCCCGACACCATCGACGACCTGATCTACTCGGCCCGGGTCGGCGACCTGCCCGCCCTGAAAGAGGATCTCGAGTCGCTGAGCGCGCAACTCAACTGCCCCGTGTCGGCCGTGGTGGCAGCCGCGATTGACTCCGCGCCGGAGGAGGAGGGCGGGAGTGGGTCTTGCTTGTTGCATTTCCCGGCTGCAAATGGGAATTTGGGTACGTTCCTTTTTTCTTGACTTAGCTCTGCTTTTCAGTTTTGCCCTTTTGGTTGGTTAGATGGTTGTCTTGGTGGTGTGGGGTGGTGTGTGTATGTATGAATGGGATATCAATCCTGTTGTATATACCCTACATACATACATACATACCTACATACCCACCTACCATAAGTCCTTGTACTGTGCAGGTACCTAGATCTGGGTGGTGGTGGTGGTGGTGGTGGTATATCAGGACCGTCAAACATTGATATACACACTCCCACTCCCACCACTCCCTATAAGCACAACTACCCCTTCCCTCCTTAACCCCCCACCATTCCAAACATACACCCCTCAATAAACCACCCCTCCCTCCCCTCCCCTACCATTCTA
>KZ826066.1:2749-23240 GCA_003184645.1 Aspergillus ellipticus CBS 707.79
AAAAAAAAAAAAAAAAAAAAAAAAGATAGATCGGTCACATTCATCCACCGAACCCAAGTGACGTTTACACTTCTGGGTACAGTACACACGACACAGTACCAGTACTACTCCGTACTTACTGTGTAAAAGGAAGGTCGATAGATCGCCCGGCGTGAGTCGTCACCAGTCTAGATCCACCCTTCCGTCCGGCCATTCATCCACCCAGCACACCAGGTTGCCCTTGAAACGAAACACCACGGCAACCAACACCCATCGGTAGAATTTGCCAGGGCAACTTGCGTGTTGGGTGAGAGTGTGTTTAAGACATGTTTGGGAGAGCGTGTACGGAGTAATTTGAGTCAGATTGGGTCTGGCGGCATCTGGGTTGTGCCTGTCTGGTGGCGCTGAGACTCCGTCAAGGGGGGAAGGAAAGGACGGCGGAAGGGGAGAGAGAGAGCTCCGGAGGGTCCGGAGTTGAGTTGAGTTGTCGACAGCTGGCATCAAGCTCTGCTAGCAGCACTCCAACCCTCATTCCTTCCTGGAGAGAGCTCTCAGCGTCTCAACTGTAGTAGTAGCTCTCCGTGATCGTACGACCATTCAATTGGCTTAGATCCGTGAGCTGGACCGAGCACGGTGTTTTACCCCAGGTTTTTTTTGGTGGTGGTTGTTTTGATCGTGGTTGTTGAAAAATCCAACGCGTAGAGTAAAGACTCCGGCTAAAGCAGAATCCGAGCAGGAACAAAAGGTACTGAAGATGGCACAGAAAAGTGATTTCTCCGTGGAGTTTAGTGGCCATTTTAAACTCTATATGTACAGTGTATTTGATGATGTGTAGATGATGACGGGAAAAGTAGTACATGATATATAAAAAGACCACCACAAAATTGAATTACCTCCTATCACGGCGAACCCTTCAAATTTCAATTTATCTCACAGCTGGACCGAAATTGTAGACAATTGCATCCCGGACCGATGGTTTGAAAAAAAAAAATAGAGTTGGTTGATGGTATTCCTCCGCGATAATCGTGTTGCCAACCTCAGGTCATAATTTAAACGTACTTGCACATCATGGCAACCATCAGGTCGAACAGACCGATGGCCTCAACGAAGGCAAAGCCCAGAATGGCGTAGGAGAAGAGCTGACCACGGAGGGCGGGGTTGCGGGAGACGGAGAGGAGGAGGGCACCGAAGACGAGACCGATACCGATACCGGCACCACCGAGACCGATGGCGGCGGAACCCATACCCAGGTTCTGGGAGACCTGGACCATGGCGTCGGCGATCTCGGAGGAGTACTGACGGCGGGCCTGCTGGGCAGCGAAGACCTGGCGGGCGTTGGCCTGGAGGAGGCCGGAGGGAGACTGACGCTTGACGGTCTGGAAGGGGGTCATGGGGATGGCCTTGCGCTGGGTGGTGAAGGTGCGCTTGGGGGCGAGCTGCAGGCGGGCAGCAGGGCGAGCAACCTTGGTGGTCGCGGCCATGGTGGAGGCCAGGCGAGAGGCGAAGACGCGGGAGGAGGCCATTGTGATGGATTTGGGGGGTTGGTGAAGAGAGAGGTTTCTTCTGGTGGATTGGAGATGGGAAGGAAGGAAGGAGAACTTTTCTGGAGGGAAAAAGCTGGAGGAAAAGTGACAACAGACGGCCCCCCGGGACATAAATACTCTCCCGCTAAATTTTCGCGGTTTTTTGCCCTTTTCCCACCCAGCCCCCCCGTCGGGTGTTAGTGCGCTTTGTTGGGACACACAAAAGCCCTACCTGGGGGGGGGGATGGTCGGTATTGTCTCGTACGGCGGTATCGCGGCCATCCCTATCTTACCGGCCAGCTGGTGGCCGCAGTGGCCGCAGTGGACGACGCAGTGGACGCGGTGGACGCAATGGAATGCCGCGCCCTCTGTCGGGTTCAGTCGGGATGGGGCCCAGCGCCGGAGCTGCTGGTCCAGCCAATGGCCTCAGGGTCCTGCCCGGCCGCGCTGGTCCGCGATGGAGCTGGCGATGGAGTCGGTATTTTACCGCGTACCCGCCGTGCCCCCAATCCACCACATTCCTGCTCCCCCTCTGCCCCTTCATTCTTCCTTACATATAAATTGGCCCTCCTCCCACGGCTCCCGGACTACGGAACGGCTCTCTCATCCCTCAAGCCGACCCAGGGCGAGGGCGAGGGCGAGGGCAAGGGCGAGGGCAAGGGCGGTAGGCTACGGTATGTAACAAAAAAAAAAAATAATGGGCGACGCCGGCGAGCGCACAAAAAAGCAGACGGAGCGGCGGTGGGTCCCTGCATCCAACTGGGTCCGCGCCAGTGGCACCGCCCCACTTGGGGTCCTCGAGTCGGCCAATCCCAGGCCCCAATGGCAGCTCGAATTCAGGCCAGCTTCTCGGTCGCAATCAAACCGGGCCGAATCGGGCATGCGGCTCCACTCAACCCGGAGTCGCAGCGCGCCTGGAAAATTTCCACCCTGAGAGTCTGAGACGCAAGCAGGTTTGCCCTCGTCGGCTGGAAGGAGCGATGCTTCAGTCCTTCAGTCCTGCCTCGGGAAATGCCTCACCGACTCGTCGCTTTGGGTATCTCCTCGTGTTGGGACATCCCGGCTCGTCCGGCCTCTGCCCGGGAGCTCGAGAGCTGTCCGTCTGTCACCTCCAGCTCGCCCAGCTCACCCAGCTCCGGGGCGCTGAGCTCCATCTCTCCTCGTCCGAGGGTGATGCACGGGTTATATATCTTTTGGATAGATCAGAGAAATTGCCCTCTCCGGGCGAAATCGAGTGTGTGGGTTGTTGCCACCCACTCAGTCACTCACTCACCAACCAACCCGTAGCATCATCACAGGCACGTAACCCCTTCGAACCCGGCTCAAAGTGTAAAAAAAAAAAAAAAAAAAAAAAAAAGTGCTCCCCGTCAGCACTAGGAATGATTGTTCGTCTCATACCGGGTGCTGTTTGTCCTGGGCTGTCTGTGTTCTTCCCGACAAACCCATTCGGCCTCCCGGTTTTTTTCTCACCCTCCCCTTTTTTTTTTCAGTTCTAGAGTCGCTACCCATGAAGGCATCCTCTACTTATACCTGGATCTGGATGAGGGTTCCTCCTAATGGGGAGGGGGGGGGGCAAATATTTCCCTCTTGATTTTTTATTTTAATTTCCTTTAACCCCCCTCCCCCCCCCCCCCCCCCCAAGCCTTTCTTTCCCCCCCCCCAACCTATTTTCGTGGTATCCCCCCCCCCTTTGCTGTTTTCCTCCCACTAAACCGCATGGGATGCCGGGGATCGAGATAGGCTCTCAGCCGCCCTGCAGCATTACGTAACCGGCCTGTGCTCCGGTTGAACCGTCGCCGCGGCCACCGCAAACCGCCTGCTCATTTAAGCATGCAGCTGGTGCAGGGATGTTGCTCAGGAACCGGTTCTTGCGCAGCCCCCCCTGCCTGTAGGAGTGAACAGCAAGCCCAGCACTGAATACGAAGAAACCCCTTCTAGAAGTATACCTTTAGACTTTCAATCGCTGTCCACATAATCAGGGGAAGATGATTCCAGGGTAATTGATTGGGATGCCACCGTTTCCGCGAAAGAAGGTTGCACCGCGTATCAGGTGTGTTACGGCGGGTAATCTTACTGTATGGGTGATACCCGTCGTTTTACTGCCTGAGGCATTCAGGCATGAATGGCACCGGGTCAGCGGGAGCGCGCCGGACCTCGGGTGCGGAATGAGGCGTGGAAGGTTAGGCGGTCGGGGCATACCGTACCCTTCCTTACCAGAGTGCCAGCTGCCAATACACTCCGGTAGTACTACTTCGTAGTCTGACGCCGGCTGGGTAATCGGTATGGCCGGTCGTACATAGCTCGGAAGATAAGCTGGGGCTTGGCGAATCGGAGGAAAGTGGTGGGTGGGTGGAATGCCTTGGCTGAGGCATGTGCGAGATATCTCTGGTATGAGTGGGAGGGGGGTGGTATGCGTGGATTGGTGGGTGAGGGAGGATGGTGAAATTGGAGGGGGAGGATGCTGTGCTGTTGAGCTGGTGTGGAGGATTTCGGTGGTGGTGGTGGTGGTGGTTGCGACATATATATTCCGGCTGTAGATGAACAGGCTGGGATAAATATACAGAGGATGTAATGATACCTGACTACATCACACTATAGATCCCAGTATGACAGTGCTCTAAATCAATAGCACTATCTTGATGCCACTATATTGTATGTAGACATCCAGTTAGTATCTCTATAACATATATACTATCATTGCGACCCAAGGTGCACGGCTACGGCGCCGTTAACAAGCCACCGAACCACGCTATAACGGGTAATAAGCTAGACCATTCTAGATTTAGAATGGAAGCTTTGACATGGAGTCTAGTTTTCACCGTCACTATCAGATCTAGATAATTTGGGATCTTTCTGTTCCAAGTTCCTGACTCGCAGTCTTAATGATTGTTTGGAGGAGCCATCTAAAAATAGATGGAGGAGGTGAATAACCTTTTTCCCCCGTACTCCGTCCTGATTGGCTGTTCAGGAACTACCAGTCAGATGATTGATATGAGCGGTTGACTTGATTCAGGTACAAGCCAAACCTATTCCCGGATTCGATCAGTCATGAATTCAAACGAGTCAGAGCCATTAGAAAAGCCCCTACTACGCGGCACAAATACAACCAACAATAATCAACCCTGCGTTATAGCTCCAATGTCCCCAAATTCCTTCCTACCCAAACAAGGATTCCATTTAATGCCAATCCTAATACATCACCCCTCAAATCCCCCTCAGGCTCATCCATCCCTTCTCATACAAGCTATTGCAATCTCGCTCTCTTCGCTGGTACCAACCCCCCTGGTATTATCAGACATATGAGTCGTGCATCCAGACAGGGCAACATATCTGTCCTCTACAAGACTAACTACTCCATTGCATGAACTTTCAAAGTGGCAGACATGGTTAAAGGCCATGACTGGCCCTGGAGGCATTCAACTTGGATATGTGCCTAGCTGTGGTCAGAAATAGCGACCAAACAATTATTCTTAGATACAGACTTCAACATGTTTCTCGTTCCTTATGCAACGGGCCCATCTAGGCCACGCTGACCTCGCTCCCAACGGGCACCTTGGTTCCATACTCCAGCACCAAGCGAGCATCCTTCCCAGGCCCCAGACGCATCACCCACTTGACCTCGCCATTCTGTCCTAACTTTGCCGTGCCATCCACCGGCTTCTCCAACGCCAGTTTCGCCTCGTCGCCCTCCTTCTCCAGCCCACTCGGCTCCATGATCTGCACCTTCAGCCTCTCATCCTCACTAACCGGCACCTGGTCCAGCACCGTCACATCCACCGCGTTGCTCTTGGTGTTCTTCACCCAGCACGTGCGCCGAAACACCGCCGCATCCTCCTTATTAAAGAACCCGCCAGTCACCCGTCTGACCGTCGGCTTCCCGTACGTCACCTGGATGGCGGGATCCACGCCCAGCGACAGCGTGAACGAGTCCTTGGGCGCACAGCTCGGCACCTGCGCCGTGCCCAGGAACGTCCCGTCGATGGTCATGCCGACCGTGCCGCGCAGGATGCTCACGGACGAGGTATTCTTGATCTCCGCGCGCAGGAACGCCGCCGCCCGGTGCTTCGGCACAATCACATACGCCAGCGTCACGGATTTCAGATCCAGCTCCGCCAGGACATGTCGACGGGCCACGCTCGACGGTGCCAGTGTGCGACGTCCCGGGATCTCGTATGTCGTTGTGAGCCCGTAGTCCTGTTTGACCGAATCTTGGACCTCGAGATTCGGGGCCGGGGCCGCCGCCGCGAGTTGCACGGCTTCGCTCTCGTCGTCGTCGTCGTCGTCGTCGTCGTCGTCATCATCCGATCCTGAATCCGGGGCCTGTGTTCGCCTGCGGGGGGCACTCAATGTCATTGGCTGGGCCGCAGCACCGAACAGGCTTGTGGGTTGCTGCGATGAACTTCCAAAGGCACTCCCCCCTGGCTGTCCAAACGGATTGGTAGCTGCCTGTCCAAAAGCAGATGTAGTCATTGCTGCGAACCCGGTAGGCTGAGCCGGCTGTCCAAACAGCCCTCCCGCCCTGGGCGCAGCAGCCCCCGCGGGTGGCGGAGGAGGCACAGCAGCTGCCATGGGCGGAGGAGGCGGAGGCGGAGCAGTCCTGGATGGCGGAGGCGGCGGAGCCTGGCCAAACATCGGGCCCTGGGGCACCTGCCTGCCCTTCTTCTTCTTCCTGGCCATAAGCATGAGATCCACATCCGCTCCACCCTCCAGGATATTCTCCCACGACGGATGCTCCCTACCCCCCTTATCGGTCGTCTCAACCAGGATATTCCACGTGTGAAGGGACGGGATCTTCTCTCCCAGCCCCGAGAACGACGCCTGCGAGGTCGACAGCGTCACGCGGGTATCCTTCCACGTCTCGGAGCTAAAATTATAGAACTCCGCCCGATAGACCATCTTCGCGGACGAAGACGGCGTGTTGATACTCAGATCATACCGCGGAGACCACGTCGACCCCGGAACCACATAGCTCAGGCGCAACACCACCTCATCCGCATCCGCATCCGCATCCGCATCCTTCTCCTTCTCCTCTACCACACTCCCCTCCCTCACACTCCCAACCAAACTCCCCCTCCGACTCGACGCCGGCGTGCCCCCCACGCCCTGCCCCTCCAAACAAACAAGCACCTGCCCGACCATCGCAGTCCGAAACTTCGCCCGCTCCCTCTCCTCCCTCTCCCTCTTCTCTTTCCGATCTTTCCTCTCCCTCTCTCTTCTTTCTCTCTCCCGTCTCACCCCCCTCTCCTTTCGTTCTTTCTCCCTCTCCACCTCCCTCTCCAACCTTTCTACCTTCTTCCTCAACCTCTCCCCCTCCCGCTCCCGCTCCCGCACCTCCACCCCCGCCCGATGCACCTTCTCCCCCTCCACCACCCGCCGCGCACTATACATCTCCAACCACTCCCGCACCTTCTCCACGTCCACTTCGCTACTGCCATCCTTCCCCCCCGTCCCCAACTGCAGCTGCTGCGTCTGCCGGTCCAGGAAATTGATCACCGCTGCCGCAGTATCCCGTTTACTGATGGCCTGCGTGTATGCTGCTTCTGCGGCCGCGAAGGCGATTTTCGTGGTCACCAGCATGGGGTTTTTGGGCGCGCGAGTGTCGGAGTCGGAGTCGCTGAAATCGGAGTCGGAGTCGCTGTCGGAGGAGGATGAGTCGGAGGGGGTGGGTGAGGACGGCCGCGGGATGAAGTCCGTTTGGATGTCGGTGATGGTGGCCGGGCCGGAGCCTTCGATGCGGATCGAGTCGATGTCGACGGTGCGGTGGAGGCCGTGGATGGTTATTTGGTTGGGGCCGGGCTGGATGGCATTAGTTTTGGGGGGATTGAGGGGATGAGGAGGTAGATTGGGTTGGGGGGAAGAGTTAGGGTTAAAGGGCGGTACCGTACCTGGATGGAGATGGGGATTTCGCGGGTGATGGTTGCGCGGGAGGGGTGGAAGGTGACGGATTTGGTGGGCAGGTCGGAGAGGGCGATGGTTGTGAGGGATAGGTCGGCCATTTTGGTGGGATTATTTTAGTACGGTGTTGATTAACGCTGTTAAGGAATAAATCTGAGAGATGACCATGAAAAGTGATGGGCTGATGGGGGATGGATGGGATGGAAGGGGAGCTTAAGTATCGATCGCTAGCTGCGCGGGTGTGACGCGACGCTGGATACGATCTCTCTTTCAGCCTTGTGGTTGCGCAGCGCTGATTGGCCGGCGGTGAGACATCCTGGGTGGTGGGCTAGGCCGCCTTCGAAGGAGGGCGGTTGATTGGTCTGTCCGAGCCTCGGATCAGCCGCTGTGAGTCAGTCTGGGGATAGTGGAGTTAGGGTTCGAGCTGCGCCCTGTTGATGAACGTCATCGGGGTTGGTTTTTGAGGAGCCTGTGAGGTTGGGTAGAAGCCTGGAGCCTGATCTATATAGGTTGCTGTTATTTAATGCGATAGTTGGTTGGATTTGGTTGGGTGGATGGCTACTCGGGAGTGAATATATATATATATATATATATTCCACACTGCATCTTCACCGTGTAGAAAAACTAAGTACCCTTGGCTCTACAGCGTAAAAGCATTAAGGGAATACAGTTCTAGGTAGCAGTATACAGCTATTTTGAAGAGTCCAGTACTGCGGAAGACACAGCTCACTAACTGGATTAATCGCAACATCACTAAGTCGTGGATGTGAAGGATAGAACGAATATTTCGATGTATATAGGTTCATCTAGGGGTTCAACTTAGGAAACGAGCAGATATGTTAGCGTTTTACTTTACATGATTAATGAAAATCATGAAAATAGAGTGTTTTCAGGGAAAGACGTTTATAAAGATATCTAAAGGTGGAAACTTTTTCTCCAAGATTGCCATGCTCCTGAGAATGACAGTGAAAGGGTGATGAACTAGTTCTACTTTGATGTGGTAGTCTCCAGAGGCATGTTTTACAAGGAATAGATTATAGAGTAGATTATGTAGATTGAGATTAGGGCTATATGACAAAGAATGACGCTGAAGCTATAGACAAGTCCAGGGAAGCCGCAAAAAGACCAGGATCAAGGATCAAGCGGAGGTGTCCGGCATGATGATTGAGCCAGAGCCAGACACACTAAAATTAGCGCAACACTGAGCCAGAAGTTAGCCGGGATGGGACTGCAGACAAGGAAAGAGGGAAGGACATACCGCTTAGAAGGGAGACTGAGAGTACTCGCTGCCGTGCTCCTGGCCAGCATTGTATCCCTCAGCGCCGCCAGCAGAGTGCTGGGAGCCACCAACAGAGGCAGTCTTCTTGTCGCTGTATTTGACGTCATCCGACTCGGTCGCGCCCCAGTTCGAGCCCTGGTCACCACCCTCCTTGAAGCCCGCGGTGCGAGCACCATCCTGCTCAGCGGCGTGGGTGGCGGGCCAAGTCTCGCCAATGAAGCCTCTCTTGCTGTAATCGCCGTTGGGATCGATGTTCTGAGTGTTTTCTTGCTTGAATTCGTCGCCCACGATGTTGCTGATCCGGTAATCTGGAAGAGGATCACAGAATTGTTAGGTGAGAGAAGAGGCGGAAGAGGGAACGGAATGCCTACCCGGCTGCTGGTGCTTGCGGCCGCTGGAGCGCCCACCATCGGAGGGAGAGTCATCGCTGTAGCCGCGAGCAATGCGAGCCTCGCCTGCGAGGAGTTAGTATATCAAGAGACCAGAGGGGGAACTGGAATAGAAGACATACTCTGGGCGGGGACAGCAGCAACGAGGCCAGCGACGGCGAGGACGGACAGAACAGCGGAGACCTTCATTTTGTCGGTTGGAAGATTGAAAGCGACTTGGCTTGAGGCTGGAGGCTTGGGCTTGGAAGGCTGAAGAGGGCTGAGGAGGGCTGAGGAGTGCTGAGCAGAGAAGCTTGATGGGGATGGAGAAGAGACTCTGAGGGCGAGGATTCAAGGCCTCTTTATACCTTTTTTCGAGGGGATCTGGGGTCATAGACGAGGAGGATGTCTCGCCCCATTCCGTCCGACTATCTGACATGTTGAGGATTTGGCAGTGATATTGACTGAGACTGACCGCCACGAAATATTGACTCCGTCTGCAGCTCAGAGACAATAATTGTCGCTCACCGGCTCATCCCCCCCATCAATAATTGGAAAATCTGCATCAATGCTCCACGGCGGGGTTCCCTTTCGTCCCTGAATCGGATATCCTTTCTGAAGCCATCGCGGGTTACCTGACGCCTCAGTCTGACAGAGCACATGCCTCCCTTCCTGGCCGAGGATCGGCGATCCCGGGCCCGACTCGGACTCGCCAAACCCTATATCGCGCGCGACCCCGGATTCCGCCTACCCGTCCGGGATCGGCTATGCAAGGGATTCGCCACATCCAATGTTGGCCCGCTCGCTCCCCGCACATCGATGGTGCAATCGATCTAAGGATATCTCTGCTCTAAACTGATTCTAAAGATAGTGAGGTTGATCACTGGATCCTCAAAGGCTGCCAGTCAACTGGAATCTGGAGGTGTTGTAATTTGCCATTTGGTGCCGTTGACATCGTATGGGAGAGAAAATCGGCCCGACAGCCATGGAATTGGTTGGTTGGTCGGTTGAAGCTATCTTGGGGCTGCCTACGTACAGTATGGTGCATGGGTTGAGTGGTTAAGCACTACACGCATTCACCAGCGCAGGCCTAGTGCTTACACTCTTCGACAAGTGCTAATAACAGGAAGTGGCCGGACTATGGCATGTTTGTTGGCGGTGGATCTCTTCAAATGGCATCATAGTGGTTTCATCCCACGCCAAGTGGAACTGCCCCGATCGATGCCATCTTTGCCACCATGCGCCCCTGACAGAAAGTCATTGCGCCAAAGGACGCCTGCCAGGTACTTCCCCCAGATCTAACTACCCCTGAGTGAAGTTTGATCTGTCATGTGATTTGCTCGTCTTGAAACCGGAGATGCTGGAGATGCTGAAGCTACTTGAGACACGCACAGTGAAAGATAGTCGAGGTTTACAGTCTAGGAAGAACGATTTCGGGAATTACAAAGCATATATTCACAACTAGTTACACAATCTCCTGCTATCCAGTCCCGGTCTGCAAGTTCGATATTGTTGACCACCGCGAGTCCCGCCACTCACCACCCCTTCCATGTCCCCCTCAGAATTATCGGCGGGCTCAGGTGTTTGGTATACCAGTGATACACCCCCTGACGTGCGGCCATTTGGCTCGTGAGCGTAGCATCTAGACGCTAGTCCTTAGTTAGCATCTGCCCCGGGGTTCCATGAATGTTAATAGGGATAACTCACGCCTGGCCGAGGGCGTCAGTGTCGGTGTAAGCCGTGTCGGCAGGCGAGTCCAAAAACCCGAGGCCGCGCTTGACATCCTTGGTGGCGCCCTTGGTGGCAGTCTTGATCACGTTGGCAGTGTTGGCGCCCTCGCTCTCGACAACGCCGTAGTTGGCGTGGTTGTCGCCGCCAACGTTATACTCGGCGGGGCTGGCATCTCCGTAGGTGGCGAAGGGATCCTCGCCCTCGCGACCAGGAGCAAAGCCACGCTTGGCGTTGTTATCCTTGTCGTCAACGTTGTTGTTGAGGATTCCTCCCTGGAGAATCTTACCGTTCAGGAGACCACCGACCAAGCCGGGGTTCTTCTGGTTGTCGTTGCCATTGTGCTCATCAGAGCTGCCTCCCCAGAAGCGCTTGGCGTTGTTCTTGACGTTGTCAACGTTGTTGTTGAGGATTCCTCCCTGGAGGATCTTGCCGTTGGCAGCACCGCCGACCAGGCTGGGGTTCTTCTGGTTGTCGTTACCATCGTGCTCATCGGAGCTGTCCCCCCAAAAGCGTTTGGCGTTGTTCTTGACGTTGTCGACGTTGTTGTTGAGGATTCCTCCCTGGAGGATCTTGCCGTTGGCAGCGCCCCCGACCAGGCCGGGGTTTTTCTGGTTGTCGTTGCCGTCGCTCTGGGAGCCCTCGTGAAAGAAGCGCTTGGCGTTGTTGCCCTTGTCATCGACGTTGTTGTTCAGGAGGCCTCCCTGAAGGATCTTACCGTTCAGGAGACCACCGACTAGGCCGGGGTTTTTCTGGTTGTCGTTGCCGTCGCTCTGGGACTCATCACCAAAGCCACGCTTGGCGTTGTTGCCCTTGTTGTCGACATTGTTGTTCAGGAGGCCTCCTTGGAGGATTTTACCATTCGCAACACCACCGACCAGGCCGGGGTTCTTCTGGTTGTCGTTGCCGTTGCTCGAGGTGGAGTGCTCGAAACCCGGGCGGAAGTAACCAGGAGCCACACCGTGGTGGTGTCCCTCCTCATAAGGAGCACTCTCCCACTCGCCGCGAGCGGCTATAGCCCAGCTTCCGTTAGTCATTGCGTAGAGCGTCGAATGTCAAGTCCGGGTACATACCGTTCATGGGAGCCGCGGCGGCCATGCCGGCGGCGAAGAGGCAAACGGCAGCAGAGAACTTCATCTTGCAGGTTGTAGCTAATAGAGTAGCAAAGACTCGGATTGAAGCTTGAGATGAAGCTGAGGCTGGATTGCCTTGGAAGGGAGATGACTGATGATGATGATGATGATGATGATGATGAAGATGAGAAAGAACCCTGGAGAGCGGGAATTCACCCTCCTTATATGCTTTTCCGAGACCCTATGTTCACAACTTTTGTGTCCTTCTCCGTGCTACATGCCCGGCCGACTATCCAGCACTGACCCCGAATCCGAACCTCACTTTCCTCCTAAACGCCAATAAACTGATGCATCACTTACCGTCTATCCCCAATTATTCACTCATCCAACCCCTTTTCTCCATCCGACACCTGCCAAAACCCTTCCTTCACTACCAAAGTACACCCCCCACGTGGGACTTCGGGGTCAATATCCCACCGCGAAAACCCTAGCCCTGCAGCCGCCTTGCATCCCGACCCCACCGTCCCCTGAAAATCTCGCCCATATGGCCCTTCAAATACGAGCAGAAACCTCGGCTCAACACTTTCTAGACCAATTCTGCCCAAAAAGCAATATCTGGTTCGGTAGGTTCCTATACGGGCAAAACTGTATCCCCATTCAACAACAATGACGACCGAGATACTCTCCGCCAAAAGCCAATATATCGTAGACAGAAAAACTCCCTCTCCCAACGCCTTCCGCAAAACGTCTGTCCCCGGGATAACCTCTCCTCCCACGCCCACCTTACAAAGACCATCAACCCCAACGTCTCGCTCCTAAAGTCAGCCTTCTCGGTAAACGGCCTCGCCCTACGGAGTATCCTCGGGACCCTTTCCCGATATCTGATCTGCATGTTCCACGTCACATACCCTAGTGTCCCCCTACCGCGCCACAACCGAAAAATGGCTTTCCCCTGAAAATCTATCATGAAATGTTTTCTTTGTGCTCAGGTAGAACTCCTTGCTGATCGCGGTTGATGTTACGTACTTGCAACTGGGTCCGCGGTTGCGCGGTTTGCTATTGGAGCTATGGTGTGGCGATCGAGGATGCTGGTTCGGTGATCGGGAGGAAGAATAGGGTTTAGATTGTTGGGGTAGTGGTTGAGCCCTGCGTCGGGATCGGCGGAGGGCGACGGTGCGAGGTGTGGCTGGCTGGCTGGCTGGCTGGCTGGCGCGGATGGGACGGACCAAGCGGGGAGGCGATGATGATCGAGAAGGAGGAGGCTTGGTGGTTGCCTTTGCTTTCGGCTGGATAGGAGGTGCGCGTCGGTGTTCTCCGTAGGTGTGTCATTCGCAGATCTGGTGGTGGCGTTGGAGATCGGGGTTTGGGATGGGGCTGTGGATGGGATCGGGTGAGGGTTAGGGGTGTTGGGGGTTCGGGGGTGTGTATGGTTATGGGGGGTAGTTGTCATGATCATGGATGGGGTTTGTGGGAGGGATAGAATGTAGAGTGTGTGATGGTGGGCTGTTGTATTCGTGCTGGGTTTCGGATATAGTCTTGGGATTGATTTCTGAAGGATTATACACTACTGCGCTGGTCTAATCCTACTGCTGATCTAGTGTCACTGCTGGCATTGAGTTGAATGATATTGATTCGTGGTTTGTCCCTAACTCTAGGTTTTGTGAGAGACTTATGGCTAATTTGGATGGGCTGTGGAGCTCTTCATGCTTAGGATGAGGGGTGAGATGTCGCTGTTTCGAGAGGAAAATGAGATGGAACGTCAAATCGGATACGATGGTGGCAGTCTCAGGCTAAACCTGCTAGCTACATGAGGCCGAAGGGAAGAGGATAGTTTGCCTCCCAACCTTAGCTTATTAAAACCGCCAAATATTCAACCCAAATTGCCAGATAACAGTGTTTTTCTCAGTTATAGGCCCAATATCTCTCGGATCCTCCTTTTCCGCCCGTGCGAACCCAGCTAGGTACCTGTAAAACGTTTAGCCTCGGACTGTTGACAGTTGACATATTTGTCCAGGGCATTAAAAAACGGGAGACATACACCTTCTTGGAGGGTCGATCGTAGTTCACCTTGGCGGCATCACCCGTGCTGTATTCCCAGCCAGCGGATTGCATACCTCTAGAGTCATGTTAATTATTATTTTGGAAGATTATAACACTACCTCTAACCGTGACAGAACTCACTTAAGGATGCTGATCAACTCTTTCTTGATGTTTAAAGCCTCCGATTCACTCAGGTCATAGATCTGGTCGACCGGAAGTCCGGGGTGTTGAGACATCGCGATTAAATGGAGATAACCTCCGGGGTACTCCCACTCCCGCGACTGAGTGTCGTCGCTGGAGCCTATAAGCTGCGGAGTTCTTTCCTCACATGCTGGGAAACATTCCTTGAGGGCCTGGACCTCCACCCCGAAAGTTCTCTTGTTGTTTGATATGACGTGTACAGGGTTTTCAGGTGCCGGAAGGAGTCGCGGGTTGAGCCTGGGTCATGTTAGCAACACTGTTAAATAGAAGATCAGGATTTGTATACTCACTGAATGTACATCTTCACCACCGCTGAGAGAAGATCAGGCAGACGTTGAGCAGAAAAGACTGCAACCCGCTCGTTCGACCAGACTTCGCGTTTTTCAGATAGCAGACGGATTAGGAGGTACCGGGATCCAGCGACATGAAGCTCCGTATTTTCAAACTTGAGGAGTGTGGATTCCTCGAGATTTCGCGACATTTTTTCAACGAGAATTTAAGATTTTGGGTGAGGTCGATGGTTTGTTCTTTGTCCGCTCATGAGAAGGAAGAGGGGTAATGACACTTGTATGAACAAAGTAAATTTTGAGATCCGAAAGTTTGTACATAGATGATGTCACACCTAGTGAATGCATAACACTGAAAAGGGAAGTGTGTTAAGTAGAAGCATTTCAATCACGGGCCCTAGATAGCATTCTGATAAAATAGATACTGTGGTTTTATCATACATTCTGTGCTTCTCATATGCAGTATATTTGTAGAATAGTTAATCCATCTATTCTATTTTACCCCAACTGCCTTGAATTACTTGGCTCATTTTTCTTCAAGTCTGAATCGCAAAAGCCGACTTCCCATAAAATATACCCCTTTCTCAACCACGTTGACTTGAGTGAGCTGTTTGGGTACCTAATTGAAATCTGATTGTCCGTATTATAATATATCGAGAGATTGTCCCCTGGAGAAGTCGTAGCAGTGTCAGGTAATAGACTTCACCAGAGTTCTCCATACTCCCCTACACAGACCAGACAGCTTCCCCTTGAAACACCATTCCACTACAATATACACATTGAATGTCGACATAGAACTGCAAAATACTTCTCATAATATGTAAGATGAAACAAGTAAGCGATTTATCAAGCGTGTGTTATACTTCATCATTGAGCCGCCTGAGCCATGGCTCCAGCCCCCAATATATCAACCTAAGGCTGAAGCCACTAAATGGACAGTAAGTGTTACACATTGCAGACACAAATAGACTCAATACGTGTATTCATAAATCAATGAGAATACTTGAGTGAGTTGCTACTAATAGATTGATCGGTGTTCATGCTTAGTAGACGTAAACTTGAAGAAGAATCTTACTTTTGATATCCTATCTTCTTGATAGAATCGAAGCATCCATATACGCCACGACCTCAGCAAAACATCACAGTGTGTGGCAGGCCCACACACCCACTCTCTCCACGAGCCTGATCAAAGCAATGGATCTCACCCAGCAGCAGCGCGTGCTGTGGGGGCGTCTCCCCGAATTACTCAAGAGACCTGGGGGGAAGACAGGAACTTCAAGAAGTAAAGCCACGACACTTTCAAAGGACCAAGTGGCCGACTGGAAAGAATTTGAGCGAGATGTCCGAGCAGACACAGTCGCGCGCTTTGGTGTCCCTTCTGGCACCCCTAAAGAACCAAAAAGCGAAGTTTATGTAGTTGCATCTGAAATAGGGGTCCAATCGCGGATCATTCAAAACATCTGCGATGAAGTTACTAGAGTGTTCGAGGCCCAGGGTTTGCAGTTAAAATTCGCAGACACACCGGCCGCCGGCTTCATTGCGAAAAATCAATAATACCCAGATATGTTGGTGCAGGCAATGCCAACGGACGGAAGAGCTAGGGTGGTGGGGGAATTCAAAACCCCATGGACAACAGACTTGTCCGAACCAAGAAGCAAAGATACCCGGAAAGTTCTCGGTAAGTGGGCAGAAAATGGTATACCTACAAGGATACGAAAGTAACTATTCACAGGACAAGTTGCAAGATACATGGCTCATTACACCTGTACATATGGCTTCGTGAGTACCTACGAAGAGAGCATCTTTGCGAAACGAGTCTCGACATATCGCTTCCAAGTAAGCCCTGTCATTCGACACAGCATTACATCGTTGGCAAATGCTATTTCCGTCCGAGAGGCATTTTTTTTCATCGCCCGCATGGCTGTAAGGCCACAGTGGAAATATTATGGCACTAGCATGTTAGAGCACCTGGTTAGTACTCCCAATATTTGTAACGAAACGGATATTGATGAATGTGATTAGGTGGATTGACAGTGGACACAGCGAATGTCATTGCGCAACTAGGATGTAAGTTTAGCAAGGTATCTTTGAAGACACAGGACGTCAATGAAGCAAAGATCATCGGGATGTTGAAATAGCTACATACTCATGAAAAGCCGTAGAATCATTGAGATGGTAGACAAAATGGCAGAACTAGATACCCAGATACCCAGATACCCAGATATCTAGTGGAGATGTTAGGATAAAGTATAGTGTATGTTAAATTATGGCTTTGTATGGAGCCAAGCCCAACTCGGTTTCGTCGCAGTAAGGATGTTTGTTCAAGTGATCCTCATGGATCCATTGTGATGATTTGATTTTGTGATTTGAGCGACTCAGATTGTAAGTAGGTATAATTTCAAGCTGGAAAATGATTTGTTCTAATAGGACTGTCCAATTAAGATGTCTACACTGTCTGATATGGCATGACAACTTGATACATTCTGGTTATGGAAAAAAGTTGGAGGTATGGAAGTTGTAGATAAAATTGGCATTGCAAGGTATGGTCTGCTTCTGTACAATAATTCTTCCACCTCCTGCAACTGCCACTACGCCGTATCCGCGATGTTGTACACCAACTTCTTCCCACTGACCCTCCCCTCCTTCAGATCCTCCAGCCCCAACAACACCCCCTGCAGCCCCCCGGCCCTCAAATCAATCGGATGCGGCTTGACCTTCCCCTGAGCCAACAGCCCCGTCGCCTTGGCCATGAAATCCGCCGCGAAAGCCCGATCCTCCGGTCTTCCGGGGATGATCGTCCCATTATAGTTATAATCCTCGCCGGACGCCGTATACCCCAGGGTAATCGCCGCCCTTGGAGGAGATCGCCTTGGCACAGAACGCAGCACTCGACTCGACGGAAATCGTATCCAGCACCAGCGTCAGCCCATCCTGGGTCTCCTCCCGAATGGCCTCCGCCGCCCCGGCATCCCTATAATCCCACACCCCGTCCGCGCCCAGCCCTTTCACCAGCGCAAAGCTATGCGGCGAACACGTCGTCAGCACCCGATACCCACTCAGCTTAGCATACTGAATCGCCAATGTGCCCGTCGCCGACGAGCCCCCGTAGATCAGCACCGTCTCGGGCGTGGCAATCGGATCCTCCGGCGGCGCCATCTTCAGACTCTGATACAGCGCCTGCCCCACGGTGACCAGCCCGGTCCCCAGCGTCGCCGCCTCTGCGAAGCTCAGGTTCTCTGGGATGACGATCTGCGGGTCGGCGATCGCCACGACGTATTCCCCGAACGCCCCGTCTTCTGGGTGGAGTGGGTTGCAGCCGACCGTCGACCCGCACACCCGGTCGCCTTTGCGGATGGGTCGCGTCACCGCCGACCCGACCTCGTCCACGATGCCCGCGTAGTCGCAGCCCACGCTGACGCCCGCGGGGCTGCGGCGGCACGACTTCCAGTCGGTGGGGTTCAGGGCCACGCTGACGACACGCACGCGGATGGTATCCGGGCGGAGGGGGGGGATGGGCCGGTCCGGCACGAGAGTGGCGGAGGGGGGGGAGGTGAGCACGATGGCTTTGGACATATTGGTGGTGGTGGTGGGGGGGGGAGTGAGGGTGAGCACGACAGAGGGAACAGGGGTCAGCTTCATAACTATAGTTAATAACTATAGTTTAATAACTATAGTTAGATGCTAATTGCTGACCGACAGGCCTGCATTAATCAGCAACGGCTTAATAATGATGATTAACTAACTAACTATAGATTGATTCCAGTCTGTTCTGTACTTAAAGAGTGGATGCGGGCATTACCTCCGCCCGCTGATTCGGCTCTGCCCTACATCGTACATCGTAGCCGACACGCTAATCCCACCCAATGATCCACCCACTGCCTTGCCAGCTGGTGGTCCCTCCATCCTTATCATCATCATCATCATCTTCAACTTCACCCCAGGCCATGTCTCCCCACTCCAATGACGCCCTCATCTCCCCGCCCGACTCAACCACCTGCATGGCCAAGGGTCCGATTCCCCCCCGCGACCGCGTCTCGCGCGCCTGCGAACACTGCCGCGCCCGCAAGATCAAGTGCAACGGCCTGACGCCCTGCAACGCCTGTTCGCGCCATCCCCAGCGCTGCCAGTATCGCTCCGGCGGTCTTCGCCAGCGCAAGAACCGCATCTCCAAGGAGCCTGCTCGCCCGGCCCCCTTACTGCCCGCCACGCGGTCGCCCACCACCACCACCACCACCACCACCACCACCACCACCGCCAGCCCCAGCGACTGGTCCCAGGCCACGCTGACCGGGCTGAACGACGATCCGGTGCAGTATAAGCGCCAGCATGAGATGCGCGCCGGCATCGGGGTGCAGAACCCGGAGACGGGCGCGTTTCAATTTTACGGTATGTCTTGATCATCATCATCATCTTCTTCTTCCTCACGATTATCTTCATAAACACTGACCTCTGCAGGCCCCTCCTCCGGCTTCTGCTTCGTCCACCGCGTCTACCAACGCATCAAGCAAGGCGCCTCGTCGGAACCGCTGCTGGCCCGCCGCAGCTGCTCGGTGCCCGACTCCCTCCAGCGCTTCGGCATGGAGCGCTGCATGTTCTCGCGCGACGCCGACGTCGACCCGCGCCGCACCCGCTGGCCGTCCGAGATGTTCCTCCCTCGCGACCTGGGCAACCAGTTCATCGACTCCTACTTCCGCCTCATGCACCCCCAGATCCCCGTCCTGGTGCACTCCGAGATCGTCGAGGCCTGGACCCAGATGTGGGAGGGCCCCGTGCGCGACCGCGACGTCAAGAACCAGGACATCCTGTTCATGGTCCTGGCTATCGGCGCCCGGTTGGTCAATCTCCGCGGCAGGCTGTCCGAGAGTCGCGTTGAGGCGTGGGCGGAGTACTTCTCGAGTCGGGTCTCGGAGGGCCCGATCTTCTTGCAGGAGCCGAGTGTGAAGGGTGTGCATTTGATGTTGCTGAAGGTATACCGCTCCATCCTCTATGCCCTTACCCTAACGCCCCAAATCGACCACCCCCAATCTAACCACCCAATACCTCCTAGGCCATGTACGCCCTCCAAATGATGCGCCAAAACGACGCCTACCTCTACCTCGGCCACGCCACGCGCACCTGCCTGGTCCTCGGGCTGCACCGATCGCAAGTGACCAACGGGCGGGACCCGAACATGCACCGGCTGCGGCTCACCTTCTGGACGGTCTTCTACTGCGAGCGCATCTCCTCGCTGTACATGGGCCGACCCTCCAGCCTGGCCGACAAGCAAATCGACACAGCCTACCCCGAAGACCTGACCCAACCCTTGCTCGACCAACCGCGCGCCCCGACGCAAGAATGCTCGTTCATCCGCGCCATGGCGGAGATCGCCAAACTGGCCGACCGCATCTCCATCGAATGCTACTCGCCAGCCAGCATCCAAACCCCGGCCGACCTGGCGCGCCTCAACCCCATCATCATCGAATGCGACGCCGCCCTGCAGGCCATCACCCCGACCCTGCCCCCCTACCTGCACTTCTTCGACGACACCACCCCCATCCTCTCCCCCTGGCAGGAGATCCAGCGCCTCAGCATCGGGTTTTGCTATTACGTTGTGCGCATGCTGCTCTACCGCCCCGCCCTCGTCTTCACCACCTTCTTCAACTCCCCCGCCCACGCCCAGCAAAACACCAACTGCTGTCTCGACCTGCAGGCCTCCATCGACGCCTGCACCTCCGCCGCCAAAAACCTCATCCATCTCGCCCACGACGTCTACTTCCGTCGGTTTCCCGATATCCGCTACGACGGCGCCCTCGCCTCCTTCCTCTGCTCCGCGTCCATGACCCTCCTCTACGGCGTGCTGAATCTGGGCACCGATCCCGAACGTGCCAGACAGACCTTCGTCGTCGTGGAGAAGGGGATTAAATGTCTCGATGAGATCGAGCATACGGGCCACACCTCGGGGAAGGCCCTGAGCTTGGATCTTATGAGGGTTGCAAAGCAGGCCGTGCAGGCGGCGGATCCAGTGGTTGATACCAATCAGGTCTTGTTGGATGAGTTTCCGTGGCTGGAGTATGTCCCTCCCACCCCTCCCTCTCCTCCCGTCTTTTTTTTTTCTTTTTTTTTGTTTTTTTTTTTTTTT
>KZ826066.1:23260-44451 GCA_003184645.1 Aspergillus ellipticus CBS 707.79
TTTTTTTTGAAGAGGGGGGGGGATGTTTGGATGCTGACTGTCCAGGAACTGGTCTCCCGACGGCGTCAATGACGAGAATGCCGATCCCTCGACGTTCGTCTTCAACCAGGAGGGCCCCGTCGCGGGCGACGTGGGCGGGCTGGTGGGCTCCGAGGCCAATTATCTGTGGTTGGGGAATGGATTCGAGCCGGATTCGATGCCGGGGTGCTTCACGTAGCCCACTTAACTAGATATTAATAGATCCCAGCGTCAATGCGCGCTCTAGATCCCGCTGTGCCCCCCAGCAGCTGAGAGGGTTCATCCGTTCAGCCTTAACTCGATCTCCCGCCAATGCCCTTCCAGCCCTAAGCGCCGTCCATCGCATATAACCACCACGCATCCCTCAGCTCCAGCACATCACATCCCCTCCCATCTCTCCCCCCCCTTCCCTCCCATCATGACCAAACACACTCGCCCCGTCCCCTGGACCTCGCCCCTCTTCTTCTTCCTGCTGCTGCTCATCCCCACCGGCCTCGGCATCACACTCCTCCTCAGCGACTCCCACCACTGGACCCTCACCGGCAACATCTACACCTTCATCAACATGTACCGGACGTCGATGCAAACGGCCATCCAAATCCTCGCCACCATCCTCAGCTCCGGGCTACCACGCCCACACCAACACCACCACCTCCACCCCCTCGATCCATTTAAAATGGAATCACAAACACATACATCTCATCTCCCTAATAGACGACATCCTCGCCTTCCTACGCCTCCGCGCAGCTCATCGTCGGCGGGTTCTCCCACCCCGCCACGGCAACAGTCACCATCGAGACGTTCCGGCTGGGATCGAGAGTGCGTGTACATTGTGGCTGTGTTCGTGGTGACGATGCTCGTGGGCGTGGTGGTGGGCGGGCAGGCCGGGAGGACGCGTGCGTGGAGGGCGCTGCCCGGGGTTGATTATTTGGATGTGAGGATGTTGGTGGTGGGTGGGAGTGCGGGGGGTGAGTAGGAGGGTGAGTGAGGGAGTGGGAGGGTGAGGGTTGTCGGGTGGGGGGAAGTAGGAGAAGAGGGTTGGTGGTGGACACACAGCTTCAAATAAACAGCAACTGATGAATACTACTGTTTCGGTACTATATTCGGAGTTACAGCTGCTACGACGCAGAGTAATGCGATGCAAAAGTATTCCATTTCACATATCGAAGAAAAGAGGAAAAGAGAGAGTTAAGAGAGACAGATCACTGATCCTGCGCCTTCACCATACTTCGCAGCGCATCCGTCTCGCCCTCCAGCTTCGAAACACGCATCTTCAGCTCGTCGCGCTCCCGCTTTATAGCCTCCAGCTCCGCCTCCAACTCGTTCATGCGATCCACGCGGCGCTGACGATACCGCCGGGCGGCCTGGGTGTTCAGCTCCCGTTTCTTGACGCGGTTGGAGCTGGAGTTCGGAGGGGGCAGGTTGACCGAGGGAGAGGTAGCCGAGCCGCCGGCGGGCATTTGAGGGGGGGAGGGAAGATAGTCGGATGGTTCTGGCAGAGTATTAGTTTTCCATATATGATACGATACGCCCGTTGGCTGGGAAGGCGGCTAGGAGGGTGGTACCTGGTACTGATTGAACGCCGGGCGAGGGGAACAGGTTCAACGACTCGCTCGGATCGTCGGGCGAGCTGAGCAGAGAGGCGATCGCGTCCGTGTCGGACCCAGGCAGGGGGAAGGGGGCGCAGGATAGATCCGGGTAGCCTAGCAGCGGGTCGGGGTAGCGACTGGACGCGGCAGAGCCCGGGAAAGTGGTGTCGGGGGGCGATTCATAGAAGAAGAGGGCGTGAGGGCGAAAGGGGTCAGCGGGAGGGAAGGCCGCTGAAGAGGCAAGAGCGAGATCGAAGTCGAGGCCGAAGTCGAGGCCGAAGTCGAGGTGGGGGGTGGAGGAGAAGTCGGGATGAAGAAGGAAAGGGTCCGGGTTGTGACAATCAAACGACGGTTGAGACCTGCCGCTCCTGGTAGACGAAGGCGGGGGTCTGGCGGACGGCGTGCATGGTGGTAACTCCTGCGACTGCCATTCTTGGATACTTAAGGCCGGGTCCTGGGACCCGGGAGAGCCGGTTCAGCGAGAGAAGGAAAGGAAGGGTCCGCGAAGGCGTGGATGAGGAGGAAGATGAGGGGGGAGGGCAGGCCCGGCCGGGCTTATAAGGCCGGGGGCGAGGGGGGCGGAGTCCGGATTGATTCGGGGGCCGGTGGGGCGTGCAGTTTTAGGGCTGGTGATGTTTATTGGGGTCACTCTACGCGGAGTATCGCCGGATAAGTAGTTAGACCTGAAAGATTGCATGTTCACATTGCTAATCAATGATGGTCACAATATCATCCCACACCCATATCTTGTATCTCCCCATGATTTATCAAGCTGGATGAGATCTCGGTTAGCCCAATTCCAAGACGATACCAAAATAATCCAAGGATCCAGAGCAGTCGGATGATGTCGGCCCGAAGCTTGGAAGGTCTTCCTTTCGTCTTCCAAGCGCCTCAGGATGTGGAGCATGTCAGCGAGGGGATGGATGTCTTCATGCTGCATTTGAAAGAGTAGAGGGGGGGATACTGACACTGATATTGCCTACGTGGTGATTGCTGATGATGGAACCATGGATGTTGACGTTGAATTGAGTCGTTTCCCTCATTACTACTACTGCAAATATGTTACATACAGACCCCACCATCACTCACACCTCATCACCTTTCACCATCATGAGTCGAAGTGATGCTCCATGATCCGCGATGATATCCAGGATGGGGTGGTCTAAACCACCCCCGCCAAGCTCGCCGAGGCGACCGCCAAGCATGAGTCATTCTCGCTCATGCTGCTGGCTCCACTCGCGCCCCACAGAGCCACAGAGCCCAACCAGTGCATCATCTGGCCACAATCGGCCCAATCACATCCCCCTGCAATCGGGGATCGCCGTGGTTGGTCCAGCAGTCGCGGGGATCCTTTCTTTCACCGGTCTTCCGATGGCGGTCCGGACTGGTTAACATTGATTGTTGTCTGGACGAAGCCACAAAGCAGCACCGCCACAGGAGACTATGCAACTAAGAATTATTGTTCTACTTATTTTCTTTTCCCAGAAAAACTTGTGGTCAACATTATTGAAAACGAATATATGACATGGCTCCTTTTCTGACTACTCCTTTCAAAACAGACCACCCCAGTAACAGGGTGTGGCTACTTTGTTTAGGTTCTCATACCACGCTAAGTCCTCTACAGCCAAGCCCTATTCACAAGCAGATGCAGACCTGAGTGAATGACCAAAACATTCTCCCTTGATCACCATAATGGCTGGGACGGGATTGAGACACGACACTGAGTCCAGCTCGCCGATATTGATGAAATAAAATAAAAGAGACAAACGTGTCACCGGTCTAATCATGTCTCAAGAGGTTTCTGCAAAGACATCGACACCCTGGGTTGACTGCTACCTTACACAGCAAGCCCTCAGACTGAGCAAGACATTTCTTGCTCATTAGCAGGTGCACCTGTCTTGCCATGGACCCTGAGACAAGTCAGGTGATATGTGTCCAGCCAAGACAAAGACAGCCAAAGACCGAGGATGACATCAAAGGCAACACAATGTCTGTGGGATAGATGGCGGCCCGACCCTTTCACAAATTTCCTGAGAACCGACAATAGACGCCAAACATCTCTCCAAGATGCTAATAACCACACTCCCCCAATCTACCCAGCATGAATCCTAACAACCTTTCCTCTGCGACAACAATCCCACTCCGACAATGTCTCAAGTCTCGGAACATCTCTTTGTCTCTTTGTTCCAGCCCTCAGTGCCACACGCCCAATATGAAGGTAACTTCCGACTGCAGCATGCAAACTCCCGAAAGCATACCTCCAGCAAACGAAATAGAGGAACCTACCTTACAGTTCCCTCCGAACCAAGGCCAGATCCAGGGTAACCTGCCGTCCTCATCAGACACCACCCGCGCGTGAAACAAGATAAATGCACTGATGATTCCATATATTCACAATCCCCAACACCCGTCTTCACGCTCTACACCTACTACCATCCCCCCAGGCTCAACCCACCACATACCCAAAGCCCCAAGACACACACCTCCCCCACGAACCCATCACCAACCAAAATGGATCCCGTGCTCCAAACCCTCAAGGTGGCCTTCCCACGCGCCCAGCTCTTCTTCCCAGGGGAACGAACCTACACCACCCTCAACGAATCCTACTTCTCGGAAATGGAGCGCGAACACACGCCCGCCTGCATCTTCCTCCCGATCAGCACGCTCGACGTGTCCACATTCATGCGACGCATGAACCCCTTCCTCCTGCAGGGCGAAGTTGTGTTCGCGATCCGCAGCGGCGGCCAGCAATTCACCCCCGGGTGCGCCAACATCCGCAATGGGATCACCATGGATCTGACGCTCCTGGACGGGGCCGAGATGCGGGAAGGGGGTGATAATGTCGTGAGTATTGGGCCGGGGGAGCGCTGGGGCGTGGTCTATGATTTTCTGACGGCCAAGGGGCTGGGCGTGACGGGGTCGCGGCGGGCGGAGTGTGGTGTTGGCGGGACGGTTCTTGGAGGTATGCATCCCTTCTTTTTTTTTTTTTTTTTTTTTTTTTTTTTTTTTTTTTCATTTCATTGTATGTTGGATGTGATGGGATAAGCTAATAAAGAATATCAGGCGGCATGTCCTTCTTCTCCTCCCGGGAAGGCTTCGTCTGCGACAACGTCGTCAACTTCGAAGTCGTCCTCGCGTCAGGCGACATCGTGAATGCGAACGAGCACGACAATGCTGACTTGTGGATGGCGCTGCGCGGCGGCGGGAACAACTTCGGGGTGGTCACTCGCTTCGACATGCGGACGTTCACCCAGGGCCCGTTCTTCGGCGGCAGCGTGTACTACGAGTCGTGGGAGTACCAGCACCAGATCGAGGAGCTTGTGGCATTCCTAACGAATCCCGAGACCAGTGCCGCCAAGGAGGAGGTGCATCTGCGGATTGGGCTAGCGTACAAGAAGAAATGGGACCGGTGCATGGCCCAGAACCAGGTGTGGTATACCCAGCCCGAGCTGAATGCGCCGGAGTTGGAGCCCTTCACGACCATGGCCCTTCAGGTCGAGAATATGCGGTCCCTGGGGATGACCACCATGTGGGAGGCGTCGAAGTTCCAGACGCATGATCTGGACGGGTGGAATCGGTTAGCGTCCTCTTCGTCTTCGCTCTCTCGGGAGGACGGTCCAGATAATGGTTCTTGTTATAGGTGCGCGTATATGAATACGACCGTGAAGGCTCATGTCCAGACGCTGAAGGCCGCCTCGAATGCCTTCTTGACGTCCGCGACGACCATCAGAAACGTCCCCGGTCTGATGTACTCCATGTCGTTGCAGCCGTATCCCGTGTCGTTGCTGGAGAATTCCGCCCGACTGGGTGGGAATTCCATGGGCTTGAAGCCGTCGGATGGGCCGCTCGTGGGCGTGGTGTTGGTCGCGTACTGGGACCACGAGGAACATGATGAGATGGTCGTCGGCGCGATGAAGTGGATGCTCGGCACGGTGGAGGATGAGGCCGCCGCGCGAAAGACCGGCGTCCCCTTCAAGCTGATGAACTATTCGTCTGATTTCCAGAATCCGATTGCCTCGTACGGAACGCTGAGCCGGTCGAACATGCGGCAGGTCAGCAAGAGAGTTGATCCCCAGGGCATCTTCCAGCATTATGTTCCGGGCCGGTTCAAGTTGCTTGCTTGATCTTGCTGGGGCATTGTTTCTGGGCCAGTGGTGTTGATCAGAAGTATTGTTTGTTTGTTAGGGTAGTTTGAATTTGCACGAGATTGTATGTCGTTTTGACAGTGTTGTTTTTGAATCTGTTTACTCCACTTGTAGATCTTGAAGAGTATCTGAGGGGTGTTAGCTGCACTGCTAGTCTCCTGTCACACCCGCTTTCTGTAATGGTCAGCGAAGCTGAATAATTCCACACCGCCAACTGTCACGTGTTGCTTGTTTTCTGGTCTGCGTACTCAACTTCTCAACACATGGAAAATAAACATCTGTAGATTGAGAATCAATTGTAAAGCCAACTCTCTGTCTACGGTCTAAAATCCTCCCAGCATGAAATCAATCATGAAAAATCACTTAGCACGTGATCCCAGGCAAATCGAGATAGGGGTGTCTCCTCCGCCTAGGTGTGGCTACTGCCAGTACCGACCGCAAGCTAGGTTAAACCTTCAATAGCCACTCTAGCTCAATAGCCATAAGGAGAAAGCAGACCGATGGCAGCTGTGTTTTTAGAATGGCTTGGCTTGGTATAATATCTATAGTTCATTGCAAGTTTCATCCATCTGTAGTCCTTGTTCTGTGAGTGATACAGTCTGGAAACATAGTATACCACAGGTGGCTCTATGAATTTTACATAGCCTAGAGTGATATGTGGTTCAAACCCTCCCGAATAAGTTGCAACTATATGCTCAGTAATAATTATCCTTATAGCCAAATATTGGATCTTACACAAAACACAACAAAAAGCAGACTTAATAAACTGACCCTTGCAATATACCAAACGGCAGCTTTCTACAGATCAAGCTCCTATTGGTTCGTGCGGACCAGAATAACTATTCAGCCGCCAGCTGAGTCATGACCGTGACAGACAGCGCTAGACCGCATCGGGAATATCTACATCCTGAGGCCTCTTCCAACAACGGCATGCACGATATGTCCTGCAAACAGACCACGACTAATCAAGTGTACAGAAATCCCAGGAGCTGGGTTTATGGTATAGGTTCTGATATGTCCCGTGGAAAGCTAGACCCCATCTGACCATTTCCCAGCTTGAATCAACATCTCGATTGAAGACAGGGTGATTCCCACACGAAATGACTACATTCCCGCTGCGAAAGGTGGTAGAAACCATATCTACCTGCGGAAGCCCTAATATATGGCTGTAAAGAAACCGAGCTTAGCAAGAAGAGAAGAACAAGTAGCATGATGGCTTCGTGCAGACCCCGGAATATTGCGTCCCCTGGTTAACACCATATCATGGTATATACCACGTAGTCTTCGTCTCTAACTGCCATGGCCCATCTCACACGGCTCGGGAGTGGGTAAACTCCTTGAGATAAACTCTATTGATGGAATCTGCCTCCCTCGAATATGGAACTTCCCCAAATGCCCCCCCCCATAACACACGTTCTGCTGAATCCCCTACTCTATGGACTTCTGTCCAGGTGGGCGGAAATGCCCTACTCGGAGGCCACAGCTCAGTCCGATAAGACAGAAAAGAGCCTGATAGCCCGAACTACGTCTCGCATAGCAGAATAGTAGCATCAAGGTCTGAGAGAAAGGAATATAAGGATGGTAAACTCCACGTCTTTCAGCTCTATCAAACCGCAACCCTTTGCGAACAAACACCACTCCATCTACAACCAAATCTCCACCATGCCTGCGCGTACCGGACTCAGCGGTGTCTGGAGCGAACGACTGGAGGATATGTTCTCCGCCGCAGAAGGGTTCACGGTGACCATCACCACGAGGGTGTCGGAGTGGAGTAACCTGTACGACTGCCATTGCGTGTCTGATGAGAGACACGGAACCTTTTTGACCGTGGTTACCGGGCGGTTAAGCGAAGAACACCGCGCGAGGCATCACCCAGAGTGTCTTACTGAGCTGTGGAACGAGAACAAGGACTCGGTGCCCGATCGGGTGCCCATGGGTGGCCTGACCTCGGATGGCCAGCATATTCGGTGCTACAGGATGTACCGTGGGCAGACGGCTATCCGTCGAGTGCCCGTCCACGGGGAACAAATGCGGGTCCACGAGGATGCCCTGGGCTGGATCAATGCCAGGCTGTTTTTGTTGAATTTCAAGCAGCGAGTCATGGCTACTTCGCCCGGTAACGAGGACGACATGTTTTCGGAACCCCCCCTTATTGGTCTGGATGATGAGTAGGTCCTGTGCCTTCTTACATTTGCTTGGTAGTCTACTGAGGGTGAGAGTCCTTGGATGTAACCGATTGTTGTGACGGTTTTGTTGACTGTCCTTGAAGAAACCATACTGCCATCTGAAATTGAATATGCTTTTGAAAAAGAAAAAGAAACCTGTAATTTCAAGTAGAAAGGCAGACCTTTGTAGCCAATATCCTGATACACATCCCTCTTCATATATAGTGAAAACAGGACATTCTTTGTAAACCCTTGTGAGCCTGGCTATCAAATCATAGGGAATTAAATAGTGCAGCAATTCAGACCCGAGTTAATATAACCTTTGAAAAGATGTGATACGCGATATTGATCTAAGACAATGCCAGGAAACAATCTTTCATATCGATGGAAGGGTCCGGGTTCATGTCACAAACAAGAGCGCCTGGCATGGCGGGTGCATTTACTGCAGTGCTTACAAACAAAAGATATTGTCCAGAAACATCTTGGAAGATAGACGATGCCGTTCTTTTTCAAAGCCAACACGGAAATTACGGTTGCGTCTAAGAAACCCAGGAAGATATCTTTCTATGATCCAAACATGAGGGAAACTCCCTCTATTCCCCTAAGAAATACCAGGAAAACACCCGATATATTCCGCTTCAAGAAAGGCAGTCGCCAGCTTTGTCCACGAATAATGACCGGAAGATACCCTACTATACCGATAGAACAAGACGAGCCCCTGCAGGGAATCTCCCGATCCCGCTGATTCCCCGAAAGTATATAAACCTCTCAAGATCCCCCAGAAATTGGAGGCGTTTTCTCCACCAGCTTTGCACTGATAACTCCGATCGATAGCTATTACTGCAGCACGCTGGTCAACTACTCAATCGCCAACAACCTCAACCCCATTCTCGAACGCATTACAACATGGCCGAGAGTTCTTCTCAAGCCACTCGTCCTGGAATGGCGTCGCCCGAGGGGACTTCTCCCGAGAAGACTTCGCCCACCTCCCCCAAAGAGACTTCGTCCGAAGGCACCTCCCCCAGAGAGACTTCGCCTGAACGCACTTCTCGCGAGCGAGAATCTCGCAAACGCTCGAGATCTGAAAGTCCCGAGGGACGGGCTCCAAACAAAGCTGCTAGAAGGGCTTATAGCAGTGACAGCGAAAACCTCTCTTCGGAAAGGTCTTCACCGGAAAGAACTTATCACCGAAGGTCTTCTGAAAGGGCCTCTCGTAGCACTCGGGCTCATTGGCGTTCTCAAGCGGCCCTTGACAGGTGGTTTCCCGACCGGCCGTCTAGAAGACATATCGACAGGTGGGTTCCGCCATCTAGACGACCCATCGACAGGTGGGTTCCTGAACAGCGGCCGAAGAGACGTATCGACAGGTGGGTTCCCGGCCAGTCTATGAAAAGGCCTATTGACAGGTGGGTTCCTGACCGGTCCTACGAAGGAACCACTCAAAGTGCTCCGATGCCAGCAAGGGCCATGGAAAGCACATTTTCTGAAAGTACCGTCATTGGAACGATTGTTCCTCAAGGGCCTTCGGGCGAGCTCCCCAAGTTTGAAGTCAGCGTGTGGAAAGCAAGACTTGAACGGGCCTTTCCAGAAGCAGAGGGATTTACCTACGAGTACCACTGTACTCGCACCGACGGCAATATTGCAACCGAGGTCCTGAGAGTCAGATTTGAACCGTTTGGCATCGTCTTGATCTTTGTCAGAGGCGGTAGACAAGAGGTACTCGACGAATGGAGGTCCTGCGTGCCCACTCCCCAGCGGTTCCCCAGGATCGGAGCCGCCCTGGTTGGTCGCGCAATTCGATTCTACGTGTGGGAACCTCGTGAGGGGCAACCGGCCCGGCTCACTGCGGACCAGGCCAGTGGTAACGACCGCCATGACTTGGACGAAATCCAAGAAATCAGACCCCGTGGTGTGGCTTTCTTCGAGGAAGTTCATGGCTGGACTTATATGCAGTACTACCTGTTGGGATTAAAGCATAACGCATTGTGCCTTGCCGCCAGTTGGTCGATGGCGAACGCGATCGAGCGCATGGCCGCGTCTCAAAGTGCTTCTGCTGACGATACTTGATTATCTTACACTCATTGTACTTGTTCATATGTTAGCCTGAGTCATAAGTGATCTTACTTCCACTCATTCAAACTTTTTATATGTTACACCGATTCATAAGCGACCATATTCCACACTCATTTATACTTGCTCATATGTTTTATTGATTGATAAGTGATTATATCATACACTCATTTACTTTCTCATATGTTACGATGATTCATATGTGATCATACTTCCACTCATTTACCTTCTCATATTTGACACTCACTCAATTAACACAATTGGCTCGAATTCCTGATACATATGGTACTACAGGTGGCTCCCATAAATTATCGTAGAAGTAGCTCAGTCTTGTAGAGAACCCCTCAAGTAGTCTTTATAGCATTGCATTGTGTAAATCGAAAGAGCCAGCCTTCCATGCCTGTTCATACCAACGCAACGTAGAAGATGCCGCTGTAGTCATTACATGTAGGGTTGAGAGCACGCTAAGCTTCCCTGCCGTGATGTACCCCACTCTCCCTGCCAAACACATCAACCGGGTCCCATAGCTCAGTTGGTTAGAGCGTAACGCTAATAACGTTAAAGTCGAGGGTTCGACCCCCTCTGGGACCATCTCTTTTTGGATTTTTTCTCCCTGCAGCTGTGACTGCAACGATTGGTTAGGTTACACTTGCATTGCAGGGTAAATCTGGGGTTTCAACCATATCTCTAGCAGAGCACTTATTGCCCCTCTCGCTCTTTTTATGGCAGCCTGATGCGAGACTATGTGTGAGGGAGTTAAGCTCCGCGCGATATTCGTATCCGATGGAAAGCATTTCTTATGTTGCTGACGTGTTCCACAACCGGGTTCCCTAGCAAGCAAGGCTGGTCATATTTGTGCTGTAGCGGACGCTTAGCGGTCCGTTCGTTTGTCTGGCCTTGGAGGACATAAGCACTAGCCAAATCGTCCCTAGAAGCCTGTTATCACTGGATGGCAATTGTAGCCTTGCGCTATGGATTCAACCTAGGTAGTGGAGGCAGCCTTCCGCGGACGCTGCGGGGAAACCGCTCTCTATTTAATGCCCCAACACCTCTCTTGCTGCAACACTCAATTCGTATCCACCATGACCACCCCCACCCAGCCTGCGTCGTACCTGTTAAGTCGTGACCGAATTGAAGCAGTCAGGTAGCCACCCAATCCCAAGAAGACAACCGGGCAATGCTAACCCCCCTCCAGACTCGAATCGCAACATCTCCTCTGGAAGCTAAACACCGGATATACCCTCCACCCCGACATACCCATCAAAGATGACATGTCCATTGCAGACATTGGGGCAGGCACCAGGTACCACCAACCCCATCCCTTGTAGCCCCCTGAACTAACCTAAACACAGTATCTGGGCCCTAGAACTAGCCTCCCAACTCCCTCCCCCCCACCGCCCGAGTGACAGGCTACGACATCGCGGACACCCACTTCCTGGTGAAAGAATACTGGCCCGCGAACGTCTCATTCGATCTGCTCGACTCCCTGAGCGAGGTCCCACCATCATTAGTTGGCCAGCTCGACGTTGTCCATCTACGCATGTGGGCGTTCATTATCCGGAACAACGACCCCGGCCCGCTGATTCGAAATGCTGCCAAGCTGCTGAGTACGTACCCCTCTTCAAACCCTTCCCCTCAATCCCCATATACTAAGTTAGATACTCTTCCAGAACCAGGAGGCTACCTCCAATGGGAAGACGCCCGATTCGGCAGCACCGTTGTGCGCGGCGACGCCGCCGCCCACGTTCGCCAAATGATGGATCTGATGTCTGCGCCGACTTATATTTGCTTTAAGTATGTCCCCATCCCAGTAAGCACCTGTGGGAAAACTGACTGATTGATGTAGTTGGCTCGAGTCGCTCGACAAACACGTCCAACAAGCTGATGCGGGCATGGAGGTGCTGGATTGTAAGTACGCACCGTGGCCATCGCATCTCGTTCCGCTGTGCATGGATACCTTCACGCTGGCGCTGGAGAATAGTCGTGCTGCGTTGGATCCCCTGAAGACGATTTCCTCGTCCGTGCCCAGCCAGGAGGAGTGGATGGCTGGGCTGGCTGCTTTGTATGAGGATATTCGGAAGCATGAGGGGGATCAGCTTTATTGGCTTCCGGTTGCGCTGGTGGGCAGGAAGGCTGAGGCTTAGAGGTGGCTAGGAGGGCTGTTGGGGTTGGGAGGGGTTGTAGGTAGTGTGGGTGTAGGGTTATTACGTGATAGTACCTGGGTATCGAACTGCTGTATAGACTTTGGCTATGTCTAGAGAGTATGCAGAATGGCCATTCTGTTCTCTCGGCAGATTTTTACGAGCTTAGGTACATGTCAATCATGATTGAGGGGTAAGTAGGCCCCAATCCATGTACTCATACCATCCCCAAACATCCTGGCCAGGTTTTCTACCCTATACCTCCGGTTTCGCACTCTAAACAAGTTGAGACCGAAGCTCCATGTTCACCATCGCGAGTATCCCCCATTTGATCGCCTCCCTCTCACGGAAGAGGGCCCGATGGACTACCGCACCCTCATTCTCACTCCTAAGGCCATGGGCCCTCCCAAAAAAATTGAGAAACGATGCCAGCCCCGCAAACGCAACATAATACTATGATACTATCACACCAAATAAGACCAACACGAACAACTAAACCAATCAGGTAATCAGGTGTCAACCTACCATGACCCACATCACCCACAGCGCCCGAAAGTACGTCTCCCCAACGGCTATCTAACCAAGACCTGCCGCTGCGGCAAACCCGCGATCATCTCCACATTTGAAGAGGCAAGATCCCCATTAAATATTCTTGACAGATCGGGTCCAATCTGCTGCTCCAAGCCCTTATACGCCGCGCCTTATTCATTTCACTTTGAAAGACCACCCCACCGACAACCACCGACACCGCCATCGCAAGAGACCTCACGAACCCCAATCACAAACAAGAACTCCCAATTACTTATCTGCTCGAACCAGTGAGTCCAGCCACGGCCACAGCTTTGCCGCAAATTCCTTATCCAGGTCACTCTCCCCACCCGCGCTCATCTCCCACACATCAAACCCATGATCATAGTTCCCAGGGAGATTGTACCACACATGGGGAACATGCGCCCTTTCCAAAGCATCCACCAATTCCTGACTCTGTCGGACCGGCACGAACCGATCCTGAGCCGCATGCGCGACAAAAGTCGGGGGAAAGGCCGCCGTGACATTCTCCCGGATCGCCCGTTTCGAGTAGATCTCGTTGGCGCTGGGCGAGCCATACACAGAGGGAAGATACATGCCCTCTTGCAGCATGAAGAATAACGCACTGGCGCGGCCGCGGTACGTGGTGTTGGGAATACCCAGGCCGTTTTCCGGGTGCGACTCGCTGGGAGCCCACGGGCCGAGATAATCGGCGACTTCGGAGAAAGGGATTAGGGCTGTGCGGCCGGGGTCGGTCGGGTCGCTCAGCGCGTATAAGGAGATGATGGCACGCGGAGGAGGGTCCATGTAGAGGCCTGCGGTGAGGGCTAATTGTGCACCTGTTTGGGGTGTCAGGGACGAAAGAATTACGCTTGTTTTGGGGGGTTGAAGGTGTAATAAGGCGGGCTCACCGCAGCTTCCTCCGCCGAGAATCAGTCGGGAGGTGTCGACGACATTCTCACCGAGTTTCAGTGGGAGCGTGGTCCGCACCCAGTGGGCGCAATCCTCAACATCTTCGTAGATCTCATCGATCTTCGTCTGGGGCGCTAGTCGGTAATCCAGATTCACCACGATGTATCCCCGTCTCGGCCCGGAGTGGAACATGCGTGTTCCCACGGCGTGGCGGTTCTCGAAGACCAGCCCGCTGTAATGCATCCACATAATCACCGGACTCGGGCCCAGGGTGTTGTCCGGGACATACACGTCGCAGTGTATCTGGTGGCCGGATGCATCGGTCTTGTACACAAATGTCTAGGGGGGCTGGGTATGAAGCGACCATCTTCTGTGGAGGAGTAAGCGGGAATTTGATCAGATACCCGTTGTGCTTGGCAGGGGCTGTTTATAACGGTTGGCGGTACTTGTGTTGTTGTAGTCGCGAATGGACGTCATTCTTGAGGGTTTTCGGTCCCCATCGTTTCCAATCAAACGCTTCCCGGGTCGGGAGGCTCGGTGTCTTGGTAGGCAGCGTTGCCGAAGGCCAAGTCGCCGAAGCTGATTAATTGCCTCCCGTCTGTCAGGATTCTTTCTTTCTGCCTTTCGATTGGAGGGTCGTATCAGATCAGTCGCAGATAAAGGTCCATGGTGACGTCACCAGCAGTCTTGAATATCATCGTGACTCGCACGCAATGGACGTGTAATCTGATCTATATAATTCCTGCAACACACAGTCGGCTTGACAAAGAACTCTGCAATTTATCATACGCAAGCTGGTGAAGCCAGTTAGCTTTCATCATAGAGCCAATAAGTTGGACCAAGACACCTGATAGGTTTAACATTCCTCCCGATCTACAGTGGTTGATTTAAAAACAGAATGTCTCTGTGCAATAAACAACATCCCTTATTCGTATTAAGTTTCTCCTCGGTACATCAAGGTAGTCTAGTCAATATTCACAAAGCAGCCCAATCGGCCCGTACTTCCATTGGGATTCGACTACAAATATCCCTTAATGGTGGTCTCAAACTCCTCCGGCGACACGTCCTTCTCCCATAAAAGAAAGACAGGAACTACCCACCCTAAGAAACAGAAACACAGTACGCCTCATCCGCCCAGAACCCGCTCTCGCAGTCTGCAGACACAGCCGGATTCCACGCCAGGAACTCTGCAGCTGTGATGTCGTATTTCGCTTCAATGGTCGCGCAGGTGTCGCCCGCTGTGAAGGGTTAGCTTTCTTTGCGTAGCCGGGTTGTTGAAGAGAGATGGGTAGACTTACATTGTGCAACGTAGTACTCGTCGCAGTTCGAAGGGATACCGGACTGGGTTGGGGCGGGTGGGGTGATTGGTGTTGTTGAGGATGAGGTCATGGATGTGGATGTGGATGTGGATGTGGATGTGGATGAAGCAGCGATGGCGCCGGATACGCCCACGCAGTAGGCCTCATCGGCCCAGAAGCCGGTCGTGCAGTCGGATGAGATGGAGGGGTTCCAGGCGAGGAATTGGGCTTCCGTGATGTCGTATTCGGCTGCGATGGTGGCGCAGGTGTCGCCCGCTGTTGAGATGTTAGTGAAGTTGGAGATCTATCGGGGTTGGGGTTTGAGGGGGAGAGGCTTACATTCTGCTACGCAGTATTTGTCGCAGTTGGAGGGAATGCCGGACTGGGTTGGGGCGGGTGGGGTGATTGGTGTTGTTGAGGATGAGGTCATGGATGTGGATGTGGATGTGGTGGTGGATGAAACAGATGTACTGGCTGGTATAGACGAGGTGATTGTTGATGGGCTGGTGGTGGTAGTTACTGTGCGGTTCGTGTGTACACCCACGCAGTAATCTTCATCGACCCAGAGGCCACTCGTGCAGTCGGAGGAGACGGCAGGGTTCCATGCCAGGAACTGGGCGATCGTAATGTCGAATTCGGTTGCGATGGAGGAGCAGGTATCACCGGCTGGAGAGGTCAGATTATATGACGGGTAAACAAGGGGTAAACGTACACTGAGCAACGTAGTATTCATCGCAGTTTGTGGCAATCCCGGTCTGAGTTGGGGCTGTGGGAGAGGTGGCAGCGGTGATTGGGGACGTGGTGTTGGTGGCGGTGTCATTGCTATACTGCCAGCCAGATAAGGGGTCGATGCAGTAGGCATCCCCTGCAACCAAGTCAGCATCGCATGTGGTGTAGTTGAGCGAGGGATTGGCCTCGGTGAACAGGTGGATGGCGATATCGCTGTCAAGACATATTTCAGAGCATGTATAGTTCAGGCTGGCCTCGTTGACAAACCACTCGCCGCAGTCGAGGGTGGTCCCGATGGCTACCTTCACACCTGCGGGAGGGTCGACGGGCTCTGGATCTGTCGAGTCGGAAGAGGTCGTGTTCAATGCATGGCCTGTATATGTTCCTCCGGGGGTGGAGACACACAATGTCGAGCCCCAGTATGGATTGGTCGAGTGAAGGTTCGAGCAGTCCGAGTTCAATTCGGAATTCCAATTGATGACGTCACGAGTAGTGATCAGGTAGTCAACTGCAATGCTGGTGCAGGTGTCATTGGACTGCACCGAGTAGACGTCGGTGCATGTCAGGGGCAGACAAAGGGTTGTGCCAGCCAGGATATCTGAGCAGTTGAGGATGTTCGGGTTGGTATAGTACATGGTAGCCGATGAGACGCCTTTGGATAGTGCAATCGAGTCACAGGTGTCACCCTCCTTAGCCGTGTAGACATCTCTGGACACGCAGCTGGGGGTGGAGGTTGGCACCGAGGCGTTGAAAGCACTTGCAGTGGCATTGAAGTCCGCCACAGTCAGGTTACAGACGGCTGCCACGTATTCGTATGCGGACTGGAAGTCGTCGTTGTAGACGTCCGAGTAGGCATCCGCCTGCATCAGCGCCAGCTTTTCCACGTAGCAGTAGGAGCACAGGTCATCTGTGGGAATGTCTGCCAAGGCATTCACATTGTCGAAAGACGCAATTTCATCTGTAGATATGTGAGCATGCAGCAAGGCATGTCAAGAGACTAAATCCCTCACCATTGCAGTTTTCGCCTGTCGTCGGATCCACAGAGCAAGACTGGTTCCAGTTGCTCCAGAGTTCGTCCACAAGGGCCAGGAAAGTAATCCCAGGAATTAGCGACGCTGATGTACCGCAGTTGTCCAACACGGACTCATGCATCTGCGCAATCGAAGCTTCACAGCTTGATGCGCAGACCATTTCTGTTAGGGTAGCGTTGTCAAAGCTACCGATATAAGCATCAGTCATCAGGTCCGAGATAGCCTCGTCGCAGTACACCTTCTGATACAGCGCATCTTCGCACGCGGTTGACAAGCCCGAGCCGGCCAAAGTCCCATTTTCGAACATGGAAACTCCAGTAAAGGTCACGTCAGTGTCAGCCGTGCGTCGATGAGCATGGTGTCGAGCAGCATGAAGATATTGATGAGAGAAAGAGTGGGCAGCCTGTGCTGGTGCGAAGCACGAGGCTACTGCCAGAAGGGTTGCAATCCTGCTTCCCATGGTAAAAGTGCGGCAGATGAATGGGACGCCAAAAGAATAGCAGTCTCAACACTCGCGGTGAAAACAGGCCAAGGTCCATGGTCAAGAGGAGGCCAAAGCTAGAAGTATATCAGAGACCCGGTTATTCTCCTTAGTGTCGGACCCCAACTTTCCAGCGCACCGTGTCGAACATACTCTTCACCTCAGCTGAAAAGAACCTCATTTCCGAAGCCTCCGCTGCGCTTGTAGACTTTTCCGATCAGACAGATATCCCATCCAGTGGACGCCCTGTATCCAGGTACGCTGAGAAGGGATGTATCAAGAATGGTGGCGATGTTGCGGGAATGTCTGCCTATTCAATGCTAGTCTCCGCGACGGGTCGATAGTACACTCCTTTGATACTCTGGATATTGGCTTTTCCGGCTTTTCCGGCCCAGGTTGTGAGATCCTGCAGAATCCGGCGTGGAGGTTTCCTTTTGAAGCAGTGGGTTTCCGTCGGAGGAAGGAGATGAAATTTTAGCAGAACAGAATCTGTCGAAAGATCGGACCAGACAGGCCGCCAAAATGGAGAGCAATGGAGAATTGCTATCAAGAACCAGCGGGGCCCAGGAGATTGCTTCCGGGTTAAGCATTCAAGCTTCATCGACCGAAGCGACCGAACCAATCTCCGTCGGGCCCTCCACCCGCTAGTGACGACGGACGACGGACTCTCGCGGCCCAGCGGCTTCAACCGACTTAATCCCAGCTGGGAGATTTAATCTTAAGCCATAACGGCTCTGTGGGGTCTCATCGGGGCTCAATTCCAGAGAGACTCTGATGGATCTCCATAAGATTTTAGTTCGAAGCAGTTCGCTGCTGCCTAGGCTAGGCTCAGATAGCCCGTCTTATATCCCAACCGAGATGAGGAACCGTTCGCTCGTGCGAAGGAACGAGCATTGTGCTATACAATGTGGGATTAGATGCGGCCGTATGGTATGCTGGATATTCCCTGCTGGGTGCCCCGATTGGCTGGTCCCAAGTGCTTACTTCTCAGCTGGATATCAGCCCGAAGGCATCAATCAGTATGTCGGAGGCAGAGTTACAACTTACCAACCGGGTAAAGATTTGAGCTGTCTCCTTGTTGCGAGGAAGAACAGAAATGATAATCTCTATATATTCCGCTGCAACTGACGGGGTTGTATCACGGTCATTCCTTCGCTTTCTCCTTCCCTTCCCTCAATCATTCTCTTCTCCTGTTAGCTCCCTCTGTCGATTACCCATTTTCTGGGCTGGTTTACACTCTCTTCCCTGTGTTTTGCTCTCAAAAGCCATTGACCTGGGCTGTCACGCCCAAATACGTGCGTTCGTCCCAACCCTGTCCAGTTCTTCAGTTGACTGTCTGCCAGGAAAATGTTGGCAGGGGTAATCCTGACGCTCCTCGCCGGCCTGGGGTCTCTCCCCTCCGTGGTTGCAGACACGTCCTGCAGCGCGGATGTGCCGTGCGAGCTCGGGTGCTGCGACAAGTATGGAGTCTGTGGCATGGGCCCGGACTACTGCGGTGCGGACGTGTGCATCAACAGCTGCGATGCCAAAGCCGAGTGTAACCCCGGTGGTTGGTCATCCGAGTATGTAAATGCGACCACCTGTCCGCTCGATGTCTGCTGCAGTGAATATGGCTTCTGTGGTACCACTGAGGCGTTCTGTGGCAACAAGACCGTTACCGCACCGTCATGCGATGCCAGCACCCACTCCATCACCCGTGTGATTGGGTACTATAGTTCTGCTGGCGCATTCCGAAGCTGTGATGGCATGGCCCCATATGCCGTCCCCCAGGGTGTCTACACCCACATCTACTTTGCTTTCGGGAGCATCGACCCGGACACCTTCGAGGTCATTCCTGCCGCGCAGGGTGATGAACTGTTATACCCCCAGCTCGAGGCTCTTCAACTCCGGGAATCGGACCAGGAGCTGTGGTTGTCCATCGGTGGCTGGGACTTCTCCGATAGTAACGAACCTACGGCCCATACCTTCTCCGACCTCGCAGCAGCCAGCACCACCAGACAGAATGCCTTCTTCAAATCCCTGATCAACTTCATGAGCACCTACGGTTTCACTGGTGTCGACATCGACTGGGAGTATCCCGCAGCCAGTGACCGTAACGGCCGGGCCGAGGACTACGAGAACTATCCGAAATTTCTGGCCAGCTTGAAAAAGGCCCTTGACGACTACAAATATGGCCTTTCCATCACCCTCCCCACCAGCTACTGGTATCTGCAGCACTTCGACCTCACCGCCATCGAGCCCTCAGTAGACTGGTTCAACGTCATGGACTATGACCTGCACGGCACCTGGGATATCGGGGACAAGTGGACAGGCGCCTACCTGAACGCCCACACCAACCTGACCGAGATCAAGACCGCCATGGATCTACTCTGGGGAGTAGACATCAAGCCCTCCAAGGTCAACATGGGTATGGCCTTCTACGGCCGCAGCTACACGATCTCCAGCTCCTCCTGCGCCGAACCAGGCTGTCCATACCTCTCAGCCGGTAACACAGGGACGTGCAGCGAATCCGCCGGAGTCTTGTTTAACAGTGAGATCGAAGACATTATCTCCGAGTACGACCTCACGCCCACACTATACAAAGACGCAGCGGTCAAGACCATCCACTGGGACACCGACCAGTGGGTTTCGTTCGACGACGAAGAGACCTGGAAGATCAAGGCCGAGTTCGCCAAGTCCGTGTGCCTGGGCGGCGTGATGGTCTGGTCGGTGGATGAAGACGACAGCAACGACACCTTCTCAGATGGCCTTGCCACAGCCCTGGGCCACTCACTCAGCATAAACACCACCACCGGTTTGCCCACCGACCTGCTGTCCGACAAGTCCACCACCACCGTCTCCACCCAGAGCGATTACTGCCGGTTCATCAACTGCGGCGAAGTCTGCCCCAGCGGCTTCTCGGAGATCGTGCGCGAGGACAAGAAGACGCAGATCATGCTGGACTCCACCGAGTGTCTCCCCGGATCAAAACAGACGCAGACCCTGTGCTGCCCTACCTCGAGCGAGTTACCCACCTGTCGCTGGCGAGGCTTCCACAACAGCGGCAAGTGTAAGGGCGGCTGCGAAAGCAACGAAGCCGAAGTAGGCACCATCACCGCCGGCTGTCACTCGGGCTACCAGTCCGCCTGCTGCACCATCACCGACTCCACAGAGCCCTGGTCGGAGTGTGCCTGGACCGAGAAATGCGAGAAAGAAGAGACCTGTCCATCCGGATACGACCACTTTGTCGTAGAGTCTCGTCAGGGCTGGGGTGGCCGCAAGTCGTGCAGCGGAGACAAGAATTACTACTACTGCTGCAAGGGCTCCGCCGTGCCCGACGCCTTCACGAACTGCAAATGGACGGGCCACGAGGTGGTCTATCCCAACGCCGCGTGGTGCACGGATGCGTGCGCGTCCGGCTCCATTCGCATTGCGGAGGAATCGATCGACGTGATGTTCGGACACAAGAAGAAGGCCCACACCGAGGGCTGCTTATGGGGTAACGAGGCATACTGCTGTGCAGGCACCACGAAGACCGTCACTCCACGCAGCTCCACTCCGGCTCTCGACAGCACGGCCGAGGAATTCCATGCCTATCTCAGCCGGTTCCTCGAAGACCCCGTCTGCCCGGCCAGCTGGGACGCGGAATACAGCGCCAGCTTCACGAAACGGGACCTGGTGGCCCGCAAAACCCCGACGGATAAAGATATTCTGTTCGACAGAGTCCTCGACATGCTAGTGATCTGGTTGACCACGCGCTACATTCGATCTGACCTGACGGACATCTGGAACGAACTAATCAAGTCCTATGGATACCAGGACGAGGCCGCCGATGTCACCGACATGACCAACACGCTCTACGGCTACCAAGACGCCTGGTCCGGTTCGCCCATCTGGGATCCCACCCCGATTGTCTCCCAGGTGATGTGCGACATTGCCCTATCCGCCACCGGCGTTCAGGGCATAGGCGTCGCAAGTGCGATCCTGTGCGAACTCCCCGACTCATCAACAACCTCCACCAGCAAGCGCACGCTCGACGGCATCGGCGAGACCCTCCGGTCCGCCAACAACGACCAGCCCACCATCATGGCCGCCCTCCGCGGAG
>KZ826067.1:369-44021 GCA_003184645.1 Aspergillus ellipticus CBS 707.79
AAAAATAAAAAAATAAAAAAATAAAAAAATAAAAAAGAAATAAAATAAAATAAAAAAAATATATAAAAAAAATAAAAAAATAAAAAAATATTAATAAAAAAAGAATTATATAATCTAAATATTTTTATTATAAATATATATAAAATAAAATAAATATAAATTTATAGTTTTATTTTAATTTAAAAAATAAAAAATAAAAATAGAAAAATAAGTTATTTACAGTATTAGATTATTAAAAAATAAATTCTAAAAAATATATTAATTTTTTAAAAAAAAAGATATAATAATTATTCATTTTAATATAGTTTTAAGATTAGATTAAAACTTTATATTATTATTCAGAACTTACTAACTAATATTTATTAATAATCTATAAGCAGGAACTAGTAGTAACTATTTTACAATAAACTGCAACCTCTCGCAACCAAGGCTATCAAGCCACTATGTATCTACCCCCGGTCCGGAATGCCACGAACTAGACCCATCTAGTCCGTTTGACGTGCGAGGCGGGAGTCCAATCTCGGCGCCCGTTGCTTCAAGTGGCGTCCCAACGGGTAACGGGCATGAATAGCGCCGTGGACTAACAGGCTAGGGCGTCCCGCACTTGGCCTGGTATTTAGTATCGGGCCGTGCCAGCCCTGTCCGTTCTCCCTCCTTTTCCTCCTGTCCGTTGTTTCTCTTTCCCTCCTGCTCGCAGTGAACTTGCCTGGACTTGTTGGTTATCATGGACGTTTCTTCCCCCATTGCGACGACCACCGGCAGCCCGAGTCTCGATAAGCTCGACAACCCGGAAGTAGAGACTCTGCTGTCCAAATATGCGACTCTCTCCGCCAGCGAGAAAGACACCTTCCGGGCGTCCCTAGCATCTCAGAACTTCGTCTTGCTGTTCGGCAAGAATGCAATCCTGGAGACATCGGACGAATATGAGTCCCAGCGGCGGGTGCCTTGGTAACATCGCCCCACCACACGTCCACGCACGGCCACAAAGCCAAGGCTAACATATCATCTCAGGTCCACAAACTGCTGGCTGCAGCCACTGGTCGTCGTGACGCCAACATCTGCCCAAGAGATCGCGACGGCGCTGACCCTGTGTCGGTTCTTCAATCTGCGCTTATCCGTCCGCGGAGGCGGGCACTTACAGAACCCCGGGTTCAACAGTAACCACGGCGGCGTGGTCATCTCGATGAGCAAATTCGATCAGGTCAAGCTGTCAGAGGACAAATCCACCGCCGATATCGGGTTAGGGCTGCGGTGGCTGGACGTGTACAAGGCGCTTGATCTCCACGGGCTAGCAGTGGCGGGGGGTCGGATCCCGACGGTGGGTGTACCTGGTTTGTTGCTCGGAGGAGGCATCTCTTTCCAGAATAGCCAGTACGGCATCGGCGCGATGGGCGTGTCCAACTACGAAGTCAGCCCCCATCCCCCATTTTCTCTCATCCACACTCGCCGACTCAAGCATCGTCAACTCCAACGCAGACGAAAACACAGACCTCTTCTGGGCCGTCAAAGGAGGTGGCCCTAACTTCGGTAGCCCTCCACCCCAAACCCAGTCCTTACTCCCCTTCTCCCAGGAATAATCACCAAAATGAACCTCGTCACCGTCCCCACCACCTCCTGGTCCGAAGCCCGCATCTACCCGCCCACGGCCTACGAATCGCTCGTCCACGGCCTGATGCAATACCACGAGGCCATCGAAACCGACAACAGAGCCTCGCTGGTCTGGCACGCCACCAGCCAAGCCATCCTCCTCGTGTTCTTCTACTGTGCGCCCGTCGAAAAGCCCCCCGCCGCGTTCGCCTCCTTCTACGACATCCCTTTCCTTATGAACTTCGTGCCGCCCGGCACGCGCTCTATCTACGAGCTTGTGCAGGGCTGTCGCGTCGGTGATTTCCGCGGAGACGTTGCAGTGCTTCCTTTCCACCCCTTTCCCCCCCTTTTTTTTTGATTTGATGGCTGAAGTGCTAATAATGGGTGTTCGTGGGTGTGTAGTCACGGATTCAGAACCATGCACAGCAAACCAAGTCTGGCGATGTACCTGGCCATCGAGAAAACGCGGCAGGAGCAGCAGGCGGCGCTAAGCGACGTGGAGGGTCTGGTCCTGACGAACGTGTTCCAGCCGATGTCGTCGCTGGCGATGGAGCAAAGTCAGGGCACGCCGTTGGGGCTGGAGCCTGTTGGGCAGCAGTGTATGCATCCCTTTCCTTTCCCTTTCCCTTTCCCCATCTCGTTTCACTCTCCACCGTCCTTCCATGATTGGCTATACTGATAGTGAGAATAGGGTTCCTGGCAATGGCCGACTGGAAACACGCCAAAGACGAGGCGCGCGTGCGCGATGCGATCCGCGAGATTGTTGATGTGGCGGAGGCGTCGGCCAAAGAGGAGGGTGTCTATCTGCCGCATCGGTACTCGAATTATGCGTCGCGGGACCAGGATCCGTTGGCGAGTTATGGGGCGGAGAATGTGGAGAGGTTGAGGGGCGTGGCGGGGAAGTATGATCCCGAGGGGGTATTTCAGCGGTTGCAGAATGGGGGGTGGTTGCTTTCGAAGGTGGGAAGTTCTTAGTGGACTTGATCAAGGTGTGGTGGGGTGGGGTTTATGATTTGTATGGATTGTGATGAATTGATTGTTGATTTGCTGCAGGCGTGTGCTTGTTTCTGAGACGGTTTGATTTTACTGTGATGTTTCCAGTGAATGGATGGCTTTTTCGGTTGATGGATGATTGTAATGAACATGGCTTTTACCCACCGTTTCTCTCAATACTTTATTGAGTCTCTTCTCCTGAAATTACCTTCTCCTGGTTTCTATATTTCTTCATTTCAGAAGCATTTCATATTAATTATATTTTATTGAAAGTGTCTTCTGCACTCAAGCACATGCGATCTAAAATCGACTGAGAAATCGCAACCCTCCCAAACGATGCCGAGACGAGGTCCATCTTAAAATTCATGATTCTTAACCTCCGTGACCGGCCCATCATAGATCTTCCGCCCCTGAACCAGATACGCGACCAAACTGACCAGAAAAACAGCCACGAAAATAGCCACACTCCAGTTGAACGTCTCCGTCGTAACAGGGGCCGATTCAGGCCAGAACGACCAGAACAGGGCGAAAACCACATACAGCCAACCAGTAATATTCACGGCCAGGCCATAGCGACCCAGGCCCCATCGGGCGGACGGCAGGGTGTGCGGGTGGAAGATTTTGCGCCAGATAAGACAGCTCATGGAGATGGAGTAGGAGAACATGAGGGCGGCGACGTTGAGGGAGACGATGGCGTTGAAGGCGGTTTCGGAGCCGATGTTGATTAGGGACAGCAGGCAGCTGATGATGCAGGTGATGATGATGGAGTTGATGGGTAGCTTGCGCTTCTGGTCGACTTTGGCTATCCAGGTTGAGAACGGGAGGCCGCGGTCTCGCGCGAAGGAGAATGTTTGGTGCGCGGTGGAGGCGTTGAATAGGATGTTGCTGATGATGACAGGGATGAGGATGATGGCTGTGAGACCGTTGACGCCGGCGGTGTTGGTGGCTTGTTTAAAGGAGTAGATAAAGGGGAAACCGGTGTCGTCGTTCAGTGCTGCTTCCACCGACGGGGTGGCGAAGAGCATGGCAATCAGCGCGACAAGACCCATGATGGCGTTTGCAAAATAGGACCATGTGATCGCGATGGGGACATAACGGCCAGCGTCTTTGATTTCTTCGGACATATGGGCGCACGCATCTGAGCCTGAAAAAAAAAATGTGAGCTTCTTTCTTTGATCGTGTGGTGCGTACATACTCAGACAACCATAGATGGCCGCCAATTGGCCCACCATTACCGTCAAGCCCATCGAGGACCATCCTCCGAAGTTCTGGAACTCGGTAAAGACATCGTCCGCCGACCGCAGTGGCGCCAGAGCCCACAGTACGACCACGACAACCACCCAGCATAATATATGGGTGGCAAGCAGGAGATTCTGCATGCGGGCCATGAGTCCAGCGGCGTACACGTTAAAGATGTACGTGATCAGGATCATGGCGAATACGAACAGGGTGCCTTGCCAGCCTTTGGGGTCGTAGCTGGGATCCCTGGCGCTGATCAGACCTTGGATGATAGTGCCCGTCAAGAAGTTGCCGGACGCGGTGCCTGCCTGCCAGGCCAGAACGGACATCCATCCGGTGACGTAACTAAGGAACTTCTGGTATTTGGGAGAGGCGAATTCGGACACCCAGTGGTACTGACCTCCAGACGTGGGAGCGCTTGCAATGAGCGGGTCAGTCATACATCAGCGAAATGAACGGGAGGAGTCAATTTACATAGATGCCATCTCCGCAAGGGACACAATGATGAACCCAAATCCGATGGAGCTCCAGACATACGTCCACAGCATCCCAGCGAGTCCGCCATCTTGCAGGCCTTCATAGTCGGAGCTGGTTTGCGGTCAGTTTTGATGTTCTCAAAAACTGAAGTGCGATACTTACAGCATGATGTATTCCCAGGTGGCCTGCAGCACTGCAGAAAAGCTCAGCGCTGCCAGGGGGCGGATATTTCTCTGCGATCACACGTCTGAGCATGGGAGCATGCCAAAGAATCAAGGAACTCACTCTGAACTGTTGGGCCTTGCCCATCCGGTCCATATCTGTCACATCGTATCGCGTTCCACCCTCGTCCTTGGTGGGATCGTCTTTAATGGGATACTGCTGCATCTCTTGGTCGGACGCCATGGTAAACCGTCTGGCTGGTAAGATCTGAGCTGGAGAAAGGAGAGAAGAAGAGGAATGCGACCAGGGGAAGGTGGGAGGAAAGGAGGGAGAAGCGAGCAACGCACCCACCGAGGGCTGGTCCGGCCCTGATAAGGTGGGAGCGGGACGAAGCGGCACTCTAAATGCTAGCGCCTCTTGGACGGCGGCTCGTTATCCGGCGCGTTGTCCGGTCGTCGTCCGGCCCTCGGAGCTTGCCCTGGACGCAGGCGCGACAAACGTACTCACTATATATCCCTGTTGGCGCAGAAGATGGCTAAAGTTATAACAGCAGACAAAGAATTAGCGAGCAGGGATGGGAAATTACAACGCCATGCTCCTGCCCGGCGGGCCGAGATCGCTCCGGTCATATCGGACCACCCATTGGGACCGTCCATTATTCCACCATCCTCGCTGATTCGGCCAGACCTTATCTCCTCCGGAGCAACCCATCGCATCGTCTCGACTAGAGCAGTCGTCGGTCACGTGTTCATCAGCTCCAATGCCCAATGCAACGGTCCACGCAATTTCGATCGCCGCCGTTCAGCCAGGGCCACGGTGGCGGCTGGCGCCGCTGCACGCAAACCCCTCTAGCTCCTTCCTAGGGTGGATCGTGTCTAGGATCGGACCAGGGTCATTTTCCTTCTTCCATATCACCCTGGGTCCAGGCTGACATGCACATGGGGTTCCCAACGGAAAAGCAAAGTCGGATCAAAGGCCTGTTATCGTGTACTCCGTCCCCGTCGCAGTCGTAAGTCATTCATTCCCCTCTATCGTTTGTCGTCGGTGACTCACCTGGTCTGAGATAGGGAGTCGCCGTAGCGCAAATTAGCACTGTGCTCTACCAGGCCCATCTGGGATGGGGCAAGAGTGCCAAGCTGCTCAACACAAGCCTGATCCCCCTCGCCATCCTCCACTACACCTCGATCAAAAACCAAATCCGCTCCTCCAACCCTACCCTAGCAGGCGCCGATGCCACCGTCATCGAAGAACTACATCTATCCATCAGCATCTTATTGCTGACTCTCTCCTCCGCAAAGCTTTTTCTCGCTGCGTATGAAGACGAAGATGGGTTAGCATACATGGATGAATCGTCGAGGGGGAGAAGCCAACCGCGGTCGAAATCGAGAAAAAAACTTACTTTTTCGCGGCAGTATGATCATATGGAGGATCCGATTCTGAGGGGGCAGTCGCATTCGGATCTGCGGATTGTGAAAGATGTGGAGATTGAAGTGACGAGTGAGGCGGTAGAGTTGCAGGATCGGGGCGGGATGTACCGGTCTTGATGAATATTTTTATGTCTCCTTTTGTTTTAAAAGTATACCTTGCGGAGTTATCGGGTGCGGAGTAAGACTGTTTGTGGTGATGATATTATGTCTGAGCAAGATGTTTTGTCTTGATCAGATTCCACTGTGATTTCTGCTGCTTTGGTGTCTGATATCTAACGAATCACCAACCTCTACGCAACAGCCCTAATCAGACACAGCATCTGCTTTCACTGATATTATCATCCAGCCAAATCCTTTGCCTCGGTTCAAATTACTAACCTTTACATTTCCAAATCTCTGCCCTATTCCCCAGACACGCAACCCAGCTATAAAAGCAAATATATCATTCCAGCTGAGAAGCTTGTAAATTATGGAATAAACCATTATATTACTATTTTAGGAACAAGCCACTGCACGGACCTATATTAATTTGGCTCCCGTTTGTCTATTTCATCTCGGGGAAGTGCCGAGTCCGGAATGAGGGGTACGAATGCGGGGTAACTAGCTTTACTGCAGATCACACGTCAGGTCAGATGCTTATTTGCGCTTCGGGTGGTGACTTGCAGTAGAATTTATCCGGCGATGACAGGGTGTACATAAATTTATCATACAGTGGGTTTTGCTTTAGACATGCCCATAATTAATTTATGGAATTTTTGCATGCTGGTTTGTCCTTTTTTCCAAAGAAACCTAGAAATAAAATCAAGAAATAAAAGATCACGAACCCCCACAATTCAAATAAGGGTAGTAGTAGTAGGAATGACGATATCCATTCATTATATCATCCCCAATCAACAAGTAGTCCGGTCCGGCGAATTCCAATTTCATCCAGCGATAAAATACACCCAACCATCAACTCCCTATTTCCCTACATATACAAACACCCCTCCCTCCTTCCCTAACACCCACCTTCATCCAATCCTCCTCAAACCCATCCTCCAAATCAACCCCCCAAAATCAACCCATCCTAAACCCCCGCCACAACAGAAACCAACCCCCCCAGCAACGGCAACAACCCCCTCCCAACATTCAACCACCCCCACCTCCTTAACAACCCTACCACCCTCTCCTCCTCCCCTTCCCTCTTCCCATCCACACTCTCCTCCCACCCCAACAACCCCGCATTAACACGCCCCATCGCCGCCGCCGTCCACGGCACAATCCCCACCGTCAGCGCCACAGCAACCGCATACCCCACCGCGCTGTGTCGCGGGGCTAGCACCGCCAGCGCCGTCCCGGGTCGGACGGACCACGCGAGGTACAGGAAGTTGGTGGCGGTAAGGAGCGCGACCGGGGGCATGCGCTGCTTGCCGTATTCGTAGACGAGGCGGAATTGCTGGGTTAGGGTTGCGAGGGAGATTGTGTGTGTGGAGTGCGAGGCGAGGAGGGAGGGAATGGTGAGGAGGGAGAGGGATGTTATTGAGCCTGTTTTTTTTTGGTTTTGATTAGTGTTGTTGGGGGATGGGAGATAGGGTTGGAGAGGAGAGATGGGGTGGGGTGGGGAGGAAAGGGGAAAGGGGTAGGGGAGAGAGGGGAGGTACCGGAGAGCCAGGCGGCACCTGCTAGCCCTAAGGCCTGAGATATACGGAAGCTGGGTGGATAGGCGCTCATCTTTTTCTTTTCCTTTTTTGGAAGCTAATGAGAGCTTGTATGAAGTAAGGTTATATAGTAAGGTGGTTTGGATGAGTTTCAGTGCGGGTGCGATCGGGGCTTTAGTTATATTTTTTTGGGTGGTGGTGGTCATGACGACATGACTAGGCTTATTTTGGTTGTGGGGATGTGATTGGTCGTTCGCGATGTTGGTTGGCATCGGACCATCGCTTTTTGTGGTCCCGCAGCCTGCGGGAAGTGGAACTGGGGGGATCTGGAGAGTTTGGTTAGCTATAAACATGAGTGTTGAGACTCCCAACTTGGGAGTGTAGCAGACCAACCTGCCTGTGGCTAGGTTTACTTTTGGAGAGATTACTAATCTAGAAACAGTCCTGTTAGTTGGTTAGTGAGTGTGTAGTTTGGCGGTTATTAACCCACTATGATAGGTCGCATAAACATCCCTGTCCCCTGTTCAGACCAGCCCACGTGATACTCGTGCCAGCGTGTACAACGCGGGGCTGAAGTTCCAATCTCACAGGGGAAATCTTTTCTTTCATTATAGCAATTTCCATTTTCACGATGGGTTTCAAGGGTGACACCCCAAAGCATCAGCATCATGGAATGTTTTCGGGTCTTTTTCGAAGAAAAAATAAACCCAAGCCGACTGATGAAAACAAACCCGAGAAGGCACAATCTGACCAAGCTAACCACCAAGCAGATTCGAGTTGTCCAAGTCCAAGTCGACTGAACGACAATTTCCTTGGCGATAAACGAGCCCTAGACTCCTAGACAACCCTAGGAACGACATCTGCTGTCTCACACTCGCCTCCACTGGATCTCTGGCAAGAGGCACTGGAAGAAGCGCGGAAATCACCGGACTGGAAGGAAAATCAGGATGAATATGATGAGGCTGTTCAAGAAAGTCAGTCCATTAATCAAAGCGTACTGGAAAATACCGATCGCAAAAAGGATGGCGGCCTCGCCGATGCGATAGCCACTCGTCTCGATTCGCTTCGGGAACAGAACAAGGAGAAGCAATGGGCCTACGAAAGGACAGATGGCGAGAAGGTCTATTTTCGAGATGTCATGTCGCGGATTGTGCAATGGGTTGGCGTATTCAAAGATCCAGGCAACCTATTGGCAGGCTTGGACCCCACCAAGGTGCTTCGGTCGTTTGGGGGTTCGTGCAATTCTTTGTGGAGGTATGCAGTTTGAAAAATGCCAAGGGAATTAGTAGCTGATTGCAGATGTGTGATCACAGAGGTCAATTACCTACGGCGAGACACATGATCTGGCATTAGATCAAGAGCCCGTTGCGAATCTGATCAGTCGGTATGCATTGGTTGAGAAATTCTACCTCAATTCCACACCCAGGCCACCGACGGAGACATACGAGGCCGTGAAAAAAACGATCATTGAGCTTTATTCCGCGATTCTTCTCTACCAGCTTGCAACTTACAAGTTCTGGCAGCAGGGCAAGATTACCCATGGAATCCAGAGTCTGGTGCCCCACAAGCTCAAAAACCTTTCAAATGCAATCCAGGAAAGGTCTACACAGGTGGACTTGGCACTCCATTCAAGCGATAGAGAGCTGCTACTGAATATCTTCGAAAACGTTCAGCTCAAAGAACCAATTGCCCAAGTTGGCTGCCAATTGCAGCAGGTTCTGGACATCGTTACAAACCTTGAGGAGAAGAAATACTCGGATGTTTTGGAATGGGTGTCACCGATACGGTACTTGGACCATCATAACATGATCAAGCCCATGGATGGAACTGGGCAATGGCTGCTTGAAGACCCTGAATGTGTAGACTGGCGGCAATCACAGCACTCGGGTCTTTTTTGGCTGCGAGGTAAAATAGGTGCAGGCAAGACTAATTTAGTGTGAGTATTTATTTTTCATTCATATATACTTGATGAAGTATAAGAATTGACCGAATACCCCAGATCTACTCTGATATCACATCTACTCGACTCAAGTCCAGACGACCAGGCCAACGCCTTTTTTTCTTGCCTGTCAGTATGACTGGCGAGAGGTCATTGAAGCGCTTCTTGGCCAGGGTCTGGATATCAATCAGTCCACAGGGAAAGCACCAGGGCTTTCATTTGCATGTAGCAAAGGTCACCTGGAACTCGCATCTTATCTCATTAATCATGGAGCCAAAATTACCATTGAGACATCTGGGGGGCGTGATAGCAATTGTCGCTACAGATCTTACAGGGATATTGGGTTACCATTAGTTGCTATCATGAGGTCCGGAGATCTGAAGATTTTGAAGTTACTTCTACGACAGGAGGGGCCAAAGCCAATGCAAGCTGCAATCGAGTCTGCACTGGAAGAAAGAAACAACACATCAAGACCTGCGGTGCTCACAAATCCACAACTAAACACCATGCTTAACCACTTTCCGGACTTCGAATATTCTGCAGCTGTGCAGCAACAGATGTTTCAAGGGGGGCCTGAGCTGATCAAGATGCTTCTTGAAATAAATCCGTCCTCGCGTGTCACCGATGAGACACTCAAGGACCCTTTCCGTTACGCCAGAAATGCCCAGAATGCCAAAGAAATTATCCAGTGTCTGCTGCCTCTCAATCGTGATTTTGTGGCTTCCGAGTCATTTATAAGTGCCCCTGAAGTTCTATCGAAGAAATTGGTATGAGGAAGAGGCAGAGACAGAGGGAGATGAATATTTTCTAGGGCTTATTGAGTATACTCTAGACTTGAACGGATCGGACCCAGCAATTTTGATATCGGAGGAGGTATTGCGCACTGCAATTGAGAATTTTGAGAATATTATTCCATCCACCAAAGCTCTCTTAAAATTCAACCCGTCTTTGAGAATTTCCGATGACTTGATTCGGTGGGTTATTCGCGAAGTCTGCGAGTAACGAGGCTGCGGCTTTATTGTCGGCCTTCTGCTCCGGCATGATCCAACCCTTCGTGGCGTTTCCCAATCTGAGCTCAAAGGATTACTTTCCTCGTCCAATGCGAGCAAAATATTGGCGCTTTTGGTGCCCTTTATCCCAGACCTCGAGACTGATCAGGAATTATTTACAATGGCAGTCGATGGGGAGGACCGCGAAGATGTAGAGATTCTTCTTGGTCGTGCCCCTAATCTGGTGCTTTCTACAGAATTGTTGGAGTCTGTCGAGAATTCTGTTGCATCAGATTGGGCTATCGGTCAAGTTGCTGCCTCTACTCCGCCTGGAAATTTTACAGATGATATTTTGAGAGCGGCGGTGGAAAACTGGAATATTTTCACAAAAGCCGGAGTTGAAGTATCCTTGACGTTAAAGGAGGTGATCAGAAGAGCACCAAGTGATTTGATACTATCAGAAGAAACCTATAACGTTGTCTTCGAGTCGAGTAGCTGGGTCTGTCAACAAGTGCTTCAACGTTGGCCCTCTGAATATGCCATCACGGCTGGCCTACAAGGTGAAAAACAATTCGAAATTCTTATGCAGTTAATGCCCTCAATCAAGATTTCCTCGGCGGCAATTGTTTCCATCCGTAAAGATTCCAATCGGCGGAGTCGAGTGCACATGGTCAAAGCCATTCTAGATTTCCAACCAGAGACTGTGGTCACGGAAGATATGCTTTTGGCGGTAGCTGATTCCGATAGCCACTACTACTGTGAGACCGAATTACTTCATACCCTAGTCCAGCATGAGCCTCATGTCCATTTGACAGAGGAAGTGCTCGAGCGAGTGATTAGCTCCTCCAGAAAAGATGCCATTGAACTGCTCAAAGTCCTCAGTACTCGACCTCGACTGGAATTCAACCCAGTGACTCTCAGCTTGTGCATCTACGATCGCCTGGAAAACTTTGAGGAATTCAAAGAGAAATTGAGTGAGGCCTTGAAACGATCTAAGAGCTTTGGATTGGACGAAAGAGAAATGCTTGATATCATGGCAGAGTGCACGCCGGATAGCCTTGGGATTGTTTTGTCGGCAAGACCAGATGCGGTGGCTATAGAGCGAGTCATTGAGCAACTCGTGAGCAAACATAACGACACATGGGAGTACGCTTTTGAAAGTGAATCGTTCCAATTGTTGTTGGATCGAGCGGGCGTGTCGGAGGCTCAACGGCAGTCGTGGATACTTCGATTTTCTGATACAAGAGTTCAAGAATGTGATGGTTGATTCAGCGGCTTTTTTTTTTTTTGATAGAGCTGGTTGTTTATCTCACTGGTTTCGGGGGTTGCTTATGTTTGTACATGGTTCTGCGCAAATTTTAGAGTCGCTTAATATTTTTAAAGATCCGCCTTGAAATAATTTGACATTATATATAACGGTTAATGCACAAGCTTGAATATCATATACTACAAGCTGTGTCAGTCGCTGCCCAGAACCATCCCACTGGGCAGGGCGACCATTAATCACAAATAGCTCAGCATCACTATATGGACATTAACCAATATATCAATAGATACGAGCTCAGCAAGGACACATACAAGACAAGTGTCGAGTTACCCGGGATGAATGGAGGTGCTCCCTGGCGTTACCACATTAGCAAGACCTATGGAGAAGCACAGGTCATATCAACATCCCTTGCGCCATATTTATAATGACTGTCCCAAATATTGTCAGTAGATAAATCACTTGCTAGCTAGTTCGATGGAAGATACACACGGGCCAAAGGTAAGAAGAGCTTTTTCACCAAGGCGGATACCCATAACTCCAAGATCGCATCTATTTGGTATGAGTAACGTAACTACCCCAAGCGAGAATTAATCTCACACAACATCCATCTTGGTACATTTAAAAGGTATAAAATGGGACAAAGTCTACAACATAAGTATTCAAGCAGAATGCTAATGCCGACAGGTGCCACAGACGCTAGCCCCCGCATATGTAAGTCAGCCGCCGATGTGCGACGTACGTAAGCAGCACAACCAGAGTAACTTAACGTTAACTAGTTAGTTAGTTAAGCTGTGCGCAGCCTGACATCAGCCAATTTCCCGTTTCATTAAATCGGCGGTACGATGCGCCATGTTATCTACCGCTCATTTCCATGGAACGGCCTTTTCTGGGTCGGCGGAGAAAAAAAAAAAAAAAAAAAACTGCTGCCTCGGCGCCGCCAGCTGTCAAGTGCATCGATCTAATCACGGAGCGGAATTGGGAGGGGCGAGGCGGAATCGGAGAAATTACGCAAGGCTCGGACCGCAGAGAGGGCATGCGAGAGCGGATAATCACCAGACAGTAGACACTAAATACGGAGTAGAGTCAGTTTACTACTATGTAAGGTCTAGCCAGACAGGTCGGCGTATCTGAAACGGGACAACAGTACGGGGTACGGAGCAGCAACGAGGCCGTCGGAACTTCGCGCTCGCAAGGTTCCAGCTTGCATAGGCTCTCGGCGGGCGTCGTATCCGTATCCCGATGCCCTATACGTACTGCCATCCTGCTTCCCCACCCGGCCCCTGCTCGGCAAATCGCGTCCCCTGAATCGGGCTGGATCGCAGTCGCAGCCCCATCGCGACCGCCGAACGCTCGAGTCCCGGTGCTTCAGCCCCGTGGGCCGCCAAGCGCCCAAAAAAAGAATAAGCTTGAACTGAGGACAAACGCGGTGGGATTTGGCGGCTGGTTGCTATTTTGCTGCCGCACGGTGAGCGGACCGTCGCTTGGCCGAGCGCCCGTGCAAATGGAAACGAATACGATGGTTGTCAGATGGGGGTGCATGCAAATACTTAAGTAGATGGTTGTCTGTGTCTGTCTGGGTCGGTGTTTCTGCATCTGCATCACCCATTCTTTACACTTAGAACCCAGCCAGCGACCATGTCCCTCTCCGTCATGTCGTCGTCTCAGGACAGCGACGCCGACAGCTTCATTAGCCAGACGCAGTAAGAACCCTACTTCTCACCACCACCTCTTCCTCCTCCTCTTCCTCCAAAACAACCAACATAATCAAACCCAATCCCAATCAAACACCCCCCTAACAAGAAAAAAAAAAAAAAAAAAAACAGAACCCGCACCCCCAAACTAACCTTCCCCCTCGCCCACCCCCCTCCCAAATCCGCCCCCTGTCTACGCTTCACCCCGCGCCTCCTGCTGCAAATCCAACAACTCTCCACGAAATCGAACCGCGCCCTGCCCATCCTCGAAATCTACCAGCCCCCGAGCCTAGGGAAAAGCTTTCCCAAATGTCCCCGCAAACTCCGCTCGCGCGATCTCTACGTCCTCCAAAGTGACGCGTACACCAGTCTTCCTTCCACTCAATCCGAGGAAGGAGGACAGGCCGAGCCGTCCACAGCCTCCACATCCACAGCAGGTTCCTCGGTTGCGGGCGTTATCTACATCAACAACACCACACCATACCAACCCCAATCCCAATCCCAATCCCAATCCACAGGACCAACAACAACAACAACAACAACAACAACAACAACAACAGACGAAATCATCATCCCAACCTCAACACAAACATGGACCTGGACCGCAGCCCCCACCCCAACCAGCTACAAATTCACCCTCCGCACCACCGCAACAACAACAACAACAACAACAACAACAACAACAACAACAAAAGAATCTAGCGCGAAGTCCTTAAATCCGCTTACGTTAGAATACAAAAAAAAAAAAGGCGCCAACGCCCGATCGGGGCTTAGATCCGCGTCCGCGTCGGGGTCGGGATCTACTCTCCGCGACACCGCCAGGCCTAATACTGCCAGACCCGGTGCCAGTGCTAGCGGATCGGGGAATGCTTGCGAGGAGGGCTCGAACAACGATCGGTTCGTGTTGCGGTTGGGCGGGGCGGGTGCTGGTGCTGGGCGAGGAGGAGGGCCGGCGCTGGCGGGGCTGGAGAGGAAAGGGGTTAGGGTTGGCGGGTGGGAGGGCAGGCAGGTGAGGGGTTTGGAGGAGGGGCTTGGGTTGGCTGCTGGGGGGACGGGCGAGGAGGTGCATAATTTGATTTTGACTCTGGGGGTGTATGTGGGTAGGATGGAGGGGTGGTATTGATCTTTCTTTTTTCATTTGTTTTGGGGAGGGGAGGGAGGGGGGGGAAAATGGTTTGGAAGGGTTTTTTGAGAGGGGTTTGGGGGGATGTTGGTTGGGGTCTTGGCTGGTCTGGGCCTGGCTGGGCGTGAACTTGGAAGGGTCTGTCTCCGCTCCGAAGTCCGTTCGGAGAATGTGGGATGGTTGTTTATGCTGCACTATTGGCATTGGCGTTGCATATGTTGGGATCCCGGTGTGGATTATTGCTGGGTTTGATTTTATTTTATTTTTTTTTTTTTGTCTTTCTTTGTGATACCTAGGGGTAGAAAATAAATTACCGTCTCCTTTCTCTAGACCTTCAGCTGGTAGCGTGAGTTTATTTGACATTCCTTATCGGCGCCGTCGCACCACGGAACTAGCGGACGAACCGCTCCGAAACGGCCTTCACAATTTGCACAACTCGTCGTCCTACGCCGCAACCCCAATCTCCAACGCCTTGATCTGCAGCGCCAACAGGCGCGAGTAGTACCGGCACAGCGCCAGGTTCCCTCCCATGAACCACAGCCCGGGATGGCCGGAGCGACGCCACATCGTCCGGATCTCGCCCGCCGCGTCGAATCCCCACACGTCGGTGACCTTGTCGCCTTCGGCGCCGAAGATGATGCGCGCCTGCGTCGCCATGTTCTGGTACCCGGTCGCCAAGATAATTTCGTCCGCCTCCAGCTCCGTTCCGTCCGCGAACCGTAGTCCCCGGGGCAGGATCTCCGTGATTTCCTGGCCCTGCTTCACCTTGACCTTGCCGTCCACGATCAGCTGGCTGGCGCCCACGTCGATGTAGTAGCCCCCGCCCCGCTGTAGATACTTGATCAGCAGGCCCGCGTCGTTGGGGCCCCGGTCCACTTTGAATCCGGCCCGCTCCAGCCCCTCCAGGGTCGCCTGGTCGTTCTGGGTCTGCAGCTTGGTGATATTGATCTGCTGCGCCTTGAACAGCTCCGCCGGGATACTCCAGAGGTACAGGTCTGCATCCTCGACGGGAGGACCGTTCTCTTCGTACAGACCCTTCAGGGCAATTTCGGTGATCGAGTTTGAGGAGACCACACAGGTCGAGCTGCGCTGCACCATCGTCACTTCGTATCCCTTCTCATGGTAGTCTTGCGCGATGTCGTGCCCGGAATTGCAGGCCCCGACCACCACGGCCTTCTTGCCTCGCGAATCGGGGTTGGCACCGGGGAAATCGCTGCTATGGCAGATGCGATCGCCCTGGAACGTGTCAATTCCTTTGAAGTTGGGCAGGTTCTTCTTCCCGGAATGGCCGGTGGCTTGGATGATGAAGCGCGGCCGGAGGGCGCGGGTTTCCGTGGTGCCATCTTCGTTGCGCCGTTGCAGGTCGACACTCCATACCTTCTCTCCGTCGCTCCAGGAAGACTTCTGGAGACTCGTGCGGGTCCACACATTCAGCTCCAGTATTTTAGCATAGCATTCGAAGAACTCGGCCAGCTTGTCCTTGGGTGTAAAGATGGGCCAGTTGGGCGGGAAGGGGACGTAGGGAAGGTGGTCAAACCACACGGGGTCGTGCAGCACCAGCTGGTGGTACCGTCTGCGCCAGTTGTCTCCGATGCGATCCTCTTGGTCAATGATCAGGGAGTCGATGTTGAGCATCTTGAGACGAGCCGCGATCGTGAGACCGGCCTGGCCGGCGCCTGCTCCAGTTAGCTCGTCAGCTTGGGGGAATAGGGGGGAAAAACATACCGATGATCAAGACCGCCGGAGACTTGCCCTCGACGTTGAGTTCGGCTGTCCGTTTATCCTGCCAGTTCGTCCGCTCCGGGTTCGCACCATGCTTCACGCCCGCCGGTCGGTGTTGGTTCACGGCTTCTGCGTGATCGGTCAAACCGACCAGGGAGGTGAAGAAGCTCAAAACTTTCCAGTCGCCATCCTTTTCGGCCAGGCGCACGATACCTCTGCCGTCGATGATGGCGCTCGAGACGGTGATGAAGAACTCGACGCCGGTGACTTGCCCGAAGGCATCGATCGGACCCACATGGGGCGCTCTCATGGGCGTCGATCGATCGATCTCGACTTTGGTAGGGAGACGGCCCGATTCGAGCAGAGCGGAGATGCTGTCACGGCCTTTTGCGGTGTGAAAGTCCCACGTCAGGCAGAGATGGTCCCTCCAGAAGCCATCTTCCAGGAACTGCTGGGAAATGGCCTCTGTGTCGCCTTTGCTGAGAGCTGCATTGATCTGGTCCACCAGCTGCGACGCGAGCTGGTCGGCATTCACATCGGTCGAGGTGCACGTGGGAGGGAAGCTTCCCACGGGGACATTGACGGAGCCGGGCTCGACTTGGTCCTTGGAGAGCATGTTGGGGTTGGGGGTCGCACCGCAGAGATAGGGGAAGGGCCGGGATGCATTTCCGGAGGGGGAGGGGGCGAGAGGAGGGAGGCAGCGGCGTTTAAATCAGCCAAATCAGCCAAATCAGCCAAATCAGCCCGGCGATCAACCCCGCTTCTGGGCTGCAGCAGGCCAACAGCTAGCAGGGAGTGGGCAAGTTAGACGACGGGGAGCTGTGCTGTGCTGAATGCTGATTGCTGAAGAGGGTCGACTCGCCGTGAGGAGAAGACGCCACATACCAACATCCGTGTAACCCCCCGAGCCGGTCGCGGGCCAAGTCAGCCACGGGTCCACGCATGCAGCTAGTCTGTAGTCTGTACAACTACAACGTCTGCATGGGAACCTGACGTAGCGGTGGAGGAGCTGGTGGAAGAGCTAAGAGGGGGTGGAGCAGCATGGATTGCCTCGGTTAAGTGGAGGTTGGCCGATGAACGGAGTCGGGAGGATCTGCTGGACGAGGAGGGAGAGGAGGGGGAAGAGGAGGCGAAAGTTCAATTGAGAGTTGAGACAAGGACCGCGAAGGGCACAGAGCAGGAATGCCGAAAAGACGGGCAGAAAAAGAATGGCGCCTCCGCGGACTCGAACCGCCGCCCTCTGGTGATGAGTTAGCAGTGTTTCTGGCCTGAGGCATAGGCGCATAAGCCTCTCTGCCTGAGGCAGCCAGAGTGTGGCCATCCAACCCTCTGCTGCATCTCTGGCAACTGGCAAGTGGCAATTGGAACACCACCAGCTGGACCATTCTTCCTCGAGTGGATCTCTCTCCAGCCTCAGCTTCTCAATAGCCTGTGACCTACCCGCCCTCTAAACCAAACAAGATAATGCGATGGTAATGTCCCCACTCTTTTCTAGAACCATGGATCGTGGGAGCGCTGATCACCCTTCTTGATCCCCGAGGTGAGCATTCTCTGTCTGCTTGTCTGCTGGTCCCGACTATGGTCATCATCAGTGATCTAGACCGTCTTGTTCGGTAGGACTCGTCTTCCTCCCATGCAAACGTCACCTCACATATGACCCTTCGCGATAGATGTCCTCTGCACGACAGGAGCCTCCTCAAAAATGCATGCGAGCTAGTCGGCATGTGTCAACCATATTGTAAGCGATTCCCGAGCTAAGCATCATCGGGGGTATCGATCATCGCGTGTACCCGCAAAGGGGTTGGTCCCGATTTCCAGTCCAGCAACCATGGGTGAGCAGCCGTGGCAAATCCGGTACGATCAACAGGCTGATAGCACCAGTGTTCCCCGGTCTGAAACACCAGATCTCGAGCTGCCATGCCCACCTCATACTGTACATTGTGTAGTGTGCACACAACTACATACAATAGGCTGCGCTACCTCTTCACTCCCCGACTACAATTGTTGGCGAAAGAACCCTAATACTACAGACAAATAACCCCGGCCAATGCGACCCTGCCATCGGCATTTGCCCCCCCTGCGGGTCCGATCTTCCCCACACTATGCCCTAATCGAACACCTGTTCCTGCTTCTCCGCTCGTCACAACCTACCAGGGGTGCTCCAACCGCGTCACACGGACTGCCGGCAGTCAATCTCGGTTGTCGATTCTGCGGATACATGTCCCGACGGAGTCTTGGTCTTCCATAATTATTACACAAAATAAGAGACAGGCCCAAGGCCGCTGATCCCACGATGCCCTTCCCCTCTCGGCTCCACTGGAGCTCCCTTAGCCGGCTGGCAAACATGCGCTTTATAAATCCCTTTCTACCCGGGGCAGCCCTCCAAAGCCCACAGCTTTCTCCCCTCGCGCATATCAAAATGCTGCCGCATCCCCAACACGCGATGGCTGCAGCTGCAGCCATCCTTGCCGCGCCAGTCGCCGCCGGATCCTGCTCCTCCAGCAACCTATCCACCCCCTCCATCCCCAACGGCCAAGTGCTCTCTCTCTCCGCAGACCCCGTCCCAAGCTACCCATACGCCAACACCACCCTCTCCTTCTGCAACGTCACAGTCACCTACACCCACCCCGGCAAGAACGACACCATCCACACCACCGTCTGGCTCCCCTCCTCCAAGTGGAATGCCCGCCTCCAAGGCTCCGGTGGCAGCGGCTACGCCATGCGCTCCTCCGACACCGTCCTCGCCCAGGCCATCGCCTCCAACTACTCCGTCGTCGCCACGGACGGCGGCCACGCCATCGTGTCCTCCAACTCGGCCTCCTGGTCCCTGACCCCCGACAACAAAGTCAACATGGCCCTCCTCGAAGACTTCGCCTCCATCGCCCTCAGCGACGCCGCCACCATCGGCAAGCAAATCACCACCGCCTTCTACCACCAACCCCCGCACCACTCCTACTGGAACGGCTGCTCCACCGGCGGCCGCCAGGGCCTCATGCTCGCGCAACGCGACCCAACCGCCTACGACGGCATCATGGCCGCCGCCCCCGCAATCAACTGGCCGACCTTCCTCGTCGCCGAGTTCTGGCCACAGTTCGTCATGAACCAGCTCTCCACCCACCCGCCCCAATGCATCACCGCCGCCATCACCGCCGCCACCATCCACGCCTGCGACGCCCTCGACGGCGTCGTCGACGGCGTCATCTCCAACCCGGATAACTGCCCCTTCGACCCTACCTCCCTCATCAACACCACCATCCCCTGCCCCACAGCCACCACCACCACCACCAACACCACCCTCACAATAACCCCCGCCGACGCCCACCTCGTCAACCTCATCTGGTCCGGCATGCGCTCCTCCAACTCCTCCTTCCAATGGTACGGCCTCGAAAAAGGCGCCCCTCTCTCCCTCGGCCTCGCCAACACAACCTGCCCCTCCCCTTCCCCAGTCAACTGCACCGGCACCCCCTTCCCCATCTCCGCAGACTGGATCCAGCGCTTCATCCTCCAATCCCCCACCTCCGACCTGACCACTCTCACCCACCCGGGCCTCGACAACATCCTCTCCGCCTCCATCCAAAAATACAACCCCATCATCGCCACCGCAGACCCCGACCTCTCCGCCTTCAAATCCGCCGGCGGCAAGCTCCTCACCTGGCACGGCCTCGCCGACCAACTCATCTTCCCCAAGGGTACGGAGCACTACTACCGCAGCGTGCGGGACCAAGACCCGGATGTCAGAGACTTTTATCGGTTTTTTTATGCCCCTGGCGTGGAGCATTGTGAGGGTGGTGTCGGCCCGGTGCCGACGGATCCGTTGGCGCAGGTTGTGGACTGGGTGGAACGGGGTGTGGTGCCGGAGAGGTTGTGGGCGAGGGCCCAGGATGGGAGGACCAGGGGGTTGTGTGCTTGGCCGGAGGGGCAGGTTTTTCTCGGGGGGGATGTGTGGGATGCGGGGGCGTATGGGTGTAGGAATGGGACGGGTGCGGAGTAGGGTTGTTTGTGTGGGATTCTTGGATAGGTTTGTTGTATAGGTTGTGGACTGGTCTGGGATGTATATACTGTGTGTGTGTGTGTGTGTGTGTATGTATATGTACTACATATACGTATGGGTGGATGGAAGTAGTTGAGGAGTACATATCTTGTTGAATAGCATATACTTACTAGGCATACTTACCGTTTAGTCCACTATATGTGGTTCAGGGTATTCTACTTATTGCGTAGCACAAGATATGTATAGATTTTTAAAACCAGAACATTAACTAAATCTTCCTACACCTAGACAATTCAAAGATTCCAGACCAATCAATTGAACATCATATGATGTCCAAGGGCTAGAAAATCCCACCAATGCGCAACATCTCCTATTTCACGAAACAAGTACCCAAAAATGAAAGCAAATTCCATTAACAAGCATCATTGGTCTAGTGGTAGAATTCATCGTTGCCATCGATGAGGCCCGTGTTCGATTCACGGATGATGCACCACTATTTCTTTTTTTTCTCTTTCTTTTTTTCACTACCTTCCCCGCAGTCTCCACTTTAACAACACCCACCTACTCCATTACTTTCCTCGCTATTTTTTCTCCAAGTTGGTTGTTGGACTGGGTGTGATGCTCACGGTTTGGTTTTTGATATGTTGATTTCATTATGTACTAAATATAGTATATGTACTGCGAGTCGAGAATTCCTCCCTAGGTATCACCAAAGATAAAATAAAATATAAGTATACAGCGGAAAAAAAAAGCCACCCACCCATCCAGTCAAATATATACCAACACCCACAAACACCAAACCACTACCCCATTCCAGGCAGAATTAATATGAACGGGAGAAAAACAAAAAAAAAATCACCCCTCCAAAGAAGCAACCGGCACAATCTCCCTGCGTCTCCGCCGGGCCTGCGCGCCGGCATACCGACTGTCGAGCCCTAGCCTCCCCAGCGCCAACGTCTCCAGGGTCTCCGTCTTGCCGCCCCAGATCTTTCCGCGGTCGGACCCGTCCTGTTTGCGCTGGATGGGCGGGATCCAGTGCGAGACGGCGGCGCCGAAGAGCATGCACACCGCGAACACGATCATCACGTAGCCGTGGCGTTTCACGGGCTCGTTGCCGAAGCCGCCGCCGAAGTTGTAGTACGCGGAGAAGAGCTGCACGGCGACGGAGCCGATCTTGCCGGCGCCGGCGCTGAGGCCGTGGCATGTGGCGCGGTAGCGGGTGGGAAAGATTTCGGCGGGGATGATGTAGGTTGTTGCGTTGGGGCCTGGGGGGTTGGTCAGTGACTTGTATTTAAGGGGCAGGGGGAGGGGGAGGGGTACCGAAGTTGAAGAGGGCCTGGCCGATGACATACAGGACTACGGCGACAGGACCCTCTTTTTGGATACTGATGAGTATGCTGCCGAGGGCGACGAAGAGGGCTGCGAGGGCGAGGAAGGAGTATTTTTGGAGGGCCACGCGGTCGAGTTTGTGGATGAGGAGGATGAGAAGAATGCCACCGATGAAGCTGCCGACGTTGAGGATAACCAGCGCGTGGGTGCAGCTCGCCCAGAACATGTCGTAGACGTTGGCGGAAGGGGTGTCGTTGGTTTGCCAGTACGGGGCTGGCTTCGACAGGCGAAGCGATCCCCAGGTTTTGGCCAGGAACTGGGGGCTTGAAAGACTGATGCCGTAGAAACCGAAGTCCAAGAAGAACCAGGATATGCTGGTGGCGGCGAGTGTCCGCCAGTTGCCCTCCGTCCAGAAGAATTGGATGATGTCGGTGCGGGTGAGGTGCCAGTGGGAGTTTAGGGAGACGGGTTGGAGGATGCCGTCCTGCGAGGAGGAACAGTCTTCTGCGGTGATGGAGGGACTGGCGAGCGAGATGGCCGGCTGTGACAAGTTGTTCCAGGTCTCTACATCGAGGGTTGGGGAGGAGGAGTTGGTATTGAAGTCGGCGAAGAGGGTCGTCGCGTCGAATTCTGCCTTCACCGGGTCGTCGTCGATTTCGAGTACGAAGCGCGGCGACTCAGGGACAAAGAATCGGAAGCAGGTGGCTATTGCGGCCGGGATGACACCGATGCCGATGACGTACCGCCACATCTTATCCACCGACTTGGTCAAGTCTCCGGTATCGTCACGGCTGGCGGCAATGACGATGAGCGATACCAGGTTAGCCCAGATCTGGCCCAAGGGCTGCATGAAAAACACAGAAGCCATCATCCGCGCACGGTGTTTGGTCGGGGCAAATCTAACCACGTTAGCGATGCACAAGCGATAATTCTTCGTAGAGCATACTCCGATGTGATGACTGCACTCAGGGGGTAGTCGGCTCCGACGCCAATCCCCACCACAATACGCCACCAAATGAACCAGGCATAAATGCTCATGCTCCCGTTCTCGCCCCTGGATGCCATGACAACGCCCAGGGTGGACGTGATCATGAGAATCAACTCCAGTCCGTACATCTTTTTGCGTCCGTTCCGATCCGCCAGGTATCCAAACAAGATCTGCCCTAGCAGTGTGCCGCACAGGGTCGCGATGTTGAACAGAGTGATCTTGATCGATGAGACGTCGTCTCGCCAGTACACGTAGGAAATCATCGGAAGGGCCATGTTACTGGCAAACAGCTGCACCAATTCCTGTCAGCAGCTGTCCCCTGATCCCGCCAGACACAAAACTGACCGTGTATCCATCGAGGAAAAAACCCACGCCCGCCACGAAGACGATAAGATACTGAAACCCTTGCCGGTCGATGGTGTCGTAGACCTGCCGAGCCCTGACATCGCGATCCTGCTCGTGCTCGAAGTCCCGAGCCCGATCGGTCTTGTACCATTTGGTGCGGAATGTTCCCATGACAGGTGCAGAAGGGGTGGTTGAATGCTCGTTGTCGATATAAGGACTGCGGGAAGTCGCGCGGTACACCAGATGACATCATGGACAGCTGCCGGCCTGCATGCAAGAAGGAAGGAAGAATCCTGTGGCCCCTCGATCGTGGACGGGGGCTGAAGAAAAGGGCCGGGGCAGTGGGCGATGGCGATGGCGAGATAGGAGAGGGAGGGGAGGGGAGGCCGGGTCGGAGCCGGGGCGAACTGGGCGAACGGGGACAGCCCGGCAAGGTTTCACCACGGCGGGAGAGGGGCGCGGATTGGCCCTGGGCGTGACAGGGTGTGCATTAGCTCCCGGCGCGGGGCCATGGGTCGCCCGGAGCAGGGGCCAATTCCCCCCTCCACGTGCTGCACGTGTGGCCCTCGCCCGAACTCATTGGGGGCCGCTGGCAGGGAGTGGGCCCTCCCTCGCTCCGAGGCATCCTCCATCAGACCAGTCTACGCCGCGTGTGGCATGATCCCGAGCTTTTCGGTGCCTGGCCAGTAGGCGAGACGCCACCCCCCATATACGTGCGAGGGGAACAATCTCCTTTTGAGTTCGCCAAGTGAGAAGCGGGCTTGTCCCGAGTCCGTGCATCCGACTGGCCGCCCAGCCCACGTGTGCCTTCTGCCTCGATCATTGATGATAGGGGGGTATATGATTAACTTTGACGCGAAGCCTGACTCGTAACACATTTGCCCACCGTCGGGTCTGAACGCCATGTGAACTCCTTGCTCCCAGCTTTGCACCGAACAAACCCACGATTCTGAAATGGGGTGACAATTTCCTGCCCGATGCACCATGCGTGTCGTAACAAACGCCGAATCACAATCATTTCATTTAATATGCTCCGTTAAAAACTGGCAGAACGCTATCCGGTCTATGCGAGTCAGTAACCCCACGCGGGAGAGCACACAGGAACCCGACATACCGGAGTCATCCAGAAAGAGGATGTTGAGCGTTTTCATCTGCGACAGAAGATCGAAGTTGGGTTGTAGTTGTAGGGTGACCGGCTTTCCGGCCTTTTTCCCGGGGTTGAAGCTGTCGATGCAGTTGACTAGTCGGCCCATCAGCGTTACATTCTCTCGCATGGCCGTCCGCTCCTTACCCGGTATATGCACATAGCGCTTGAGTTCCTTCCGCTGAGAGTTGGCGAAGAATAACAGCACCTCTTTTCCGTTGTGACCGCGTAGGGCACGCAGGTTCTGGCTGATGCACTCCTCCCCCCTGCCCTTGGATTTGGCCTCCGCCATCCCCGCAATGAAGATCAGTTTAGACCCGAGTATCAATTCCTGGAACTGCACGCAATCTGGGTCGAATGTCAGCGTGAGATTCACCCACCCCCACCAAAGACAGCCTACCTCTCCATTCTTCAAAGGTATAGGAAATTTGTGTGGTGAAGACTGTCTGTGCCGATTGCACGGTTTGCTCGTCCATGAAGGATATGCGAAGAGAGGCCTCGTTGGGCAGTTTCGGATGTTCGAGGTGAGGAACGGGGAGTTTCGTATCGTTGACTAGAGAACAGGAACACATCAGTTGGCTGGGATCATTGTAACGTGCCCCGGGTTCACTCACAGGTATGTATTAAAGGGGTCTGCTGCCCGGGCCCCCCGCCTAGCTCGAAGCACTTTAGGCTTCCCATAGCATCCTTGCGGATATCGATGTAGGTGTAACGTAGTTTGAAGAGCTTGTTACTCCGGACGAATGAACTGCGAGGTGTCCATCAGCACACGTAAGCCTAAGAAACCAGGGCCGACGAACATGGTCACGGAGTTGCTCAGCGGTAGGCGGCACACGTCGTCGTACAGGGAAAAACACGAAGCCTGCCTGGACCGGGATCCGATCGAGGAGGCGGTGCGGCTGAGGGCGGGGGGGAACGACGGCGAGGAGCTATAGGCGATGGCAATGGAGGAGCTGGTCGAAGAAGAAATGGTGCTTGCTCGTCCGGACAGCGGGAGAGGCCAGTCCTCCGCATCAAAGTGCGAGTCTGGGTGGCTCATGGCAGAAGCAAGGGGTCAGCAGCAACGGCCCGGACGGTTGCTGAGCGCACTGCAGGGTAACGGGTACGTAGGTCTGACGGCGACGATCATGCGGATCCCAGGAGCTGATCAACGTGCAGGGAGGGCCGAGGGCAATTTCATCATCCTCACCGTTCCCACTGCGCAAGCCGGATTTAAGCAGCGTGTCGACGGGGTGGCTGCTGGAGGGCGAGTTATAAGGCGGGTGCTCAGTTAGGCAGGTGGTTCAGATAGGCTGGTGCGGGCGCCATGGGGACGACCGGCCACCCCCCAGCGGGGAGGTTGCTGGGAGCGCGGACAACGTGCTCGAAAGGGGGCTTTCTATTCGAAGTTCCAGGCGACCGAGTGGAGCCGCACCCCTGCCGTCGGGACCCCTCGTGGTGATGTGGTTCGAGATGGACTTTTCTAGACGAAGGCAGTGCTCCGAGCCCGCCAGCAGGGATCCATTCAGAGGGTCCGGACAGTACTTATCTACCCCCAGACCACGCGAGCAGCCTCGCACCCCTGGCTGGACAACCTCGTGGATACCCGTCTTGCTGACCCAGTCAGTGCCGTTAGGGGGGCTTGCGGGTGGGGACCCCGAATCATTGGGGAAGGAGGGGCCAGCTGCATCTGCTGCGATCGGTCGGGAATTGATTGAGGTGCGTCAACCATCAAGGAGCAGGATTGATACCCGTGGGTAAGTGGACCAATGCTGATGGATAGAGTAGATGGTGTTTGCAGGTGGCAGGAGTGACGAGTGCCGAAGGGCGCGATGGTCTGGCCGTGGTCAGCTGCCTGAGTGCCTGGCGCAGCGCCTGGTGGCCTGAGTCTCTGTGGGCATGTGACAGAATTACATAACCTACAGGAGGCAGATTGGTGCCTGAGGAAGTGACAGCCGCTCGTCCGCCGAGCCATGGTCCACATTCCACCGACTGCTGAATCCACGAGCATTCCGCGGCCCGCTCACAACCGTCCGCATGGCAATGATGAACGAAAAGATTGCGTATTATTAGTCTATGTACTTCTATACGGACCACCCATTCTACTTGGGGTATCCTGAAACCGGAAGAGAACAACAAACCATGTGCAAGACACCAAAACACCGGCTAGGCTTTGCAAAGCTCAACAAAAAGGCAACGCAGGGTCCATGGGCCACTCTCCGGCCAACGCCAGGCGAGGGCGATCTAACCGCAGCGGGGACAGCGTGGGATGGGCAAGTGCTTCGCCGGGGGCCGGGGAATGGGCATGATCCAAAACAGCGCCCGAAATTAGGGTATATAGATGCAATCCAGAAAACACGAACATCTTCAGAGCCAGGTCAGAGGGATTCTGCGGTCACTGTACAAGGCCAACCCACTGCGCGCGCGGGAGACCAGCGCGGAATGCCCGGGACATGGCAAGCACTTTGGGTACAAAAGTATGCTGCAGCCACAGGACTGGGTGACGGGAGGGTGACGGGGCACAATAAACGAGAGTGAGGTGTCGACACGGTCAGCCCGCAGTGTGACGATGCAATCGCAATCCGCGCGACCGGAGTGTAAAGGGTGCGATCCTGTGAGCCGATTCGCGACCGGGTGGCGGCGGACTTCCATCCGCAAAGCCATGGGCGCTTCGCTCACCGACCGCGACCGCGACCGCAGGGTGGAGAAGTATCTGTCCGTCCGCCCGCCCGCCGCGCCGTTGACGGCTCCCATCCCGTTCCCACTTCCCAGTCCTGTTTCTCCGGCGGCGGGTCTATTGCAGGGGCTTCTGCGCGATGATGCGGTAACTCGTGGTGACCAGGCGCATGGTGTCCATCTTGATGAAGGCCTCGCCGTCGAGGCAGAGGCGGTTGATCAGGGTCTTGAAGTGGCGGGGCAGGACGTGGGTCTTGACGAGGCCAAGGATGACCTGGCGCATGGAGCGGAAGTAGAAGTCGACCTTGTCGATGAGGGGCGCCTGCAGGCCGCCGACGCTGGCGTTGTCGGAGCGGACGACGGTGAAGCCGGCGTCGGTGAGGGCCTTCTCGAGCGACTCGGGGGTGGGGGTGCCGACGGCGCCGATGAGTGGCTTGACGCGACTCATGAGCTCGGCGTGCTCGGGGTTGCTCGGGTCGTAGTCGGGCAGGCTAGCCCAATCCAGCAGCGACACCTTGGCGCCGGGCTTGACGACGCGGAAGACCTCGCGGAATAGGGCGGGCAGGTCCTTGCACAGGCTGAGGGCCTGGATCTGGTAGAAGGCGTCGAAGCGCCCGTCCTCGAAGGGCAGCGGCAGGGTGTTGAAGTCCTGGACGACGAAGCTGTTGGCGTCGAAGCCCAGCTCCTGGTTGAAGGCGCGGGCCTGGGCGATCTGGTTGGGGTCGATGTTGAGGCCGGTGACGTGGGCGCCCGAGTATTGCGTCATGTGGGCGGCAACGCGCCCGCGGCCACAGCCCAGGTCCAGCACGTGATCGCCGGCGGTGAGCCCGATGTCCTGCGCGATCGACTCCTCGTACAGCAGCTGGTTCTCCAGCACGGTCGCCTTCTTGCTCATGAACGGCGGGATGTACATCTTCTCCACGTCCCCCAGCGCGCACAGGTGGTTCAGCACCCCATAGTACGCCTTGAGGCAGTCGCCCACCTGCGTCTGGTAGTCCGGCCCCAGCGTCTCGACCATCTGCTTCTCGTCCGACCAGTCGAGGTTGTAGATGACGTAGGACGCCATGAAGTCATCGACCTGCTTGGGCGTCAGGTTGCGCAGATACCGGAACGCCTTCCAAAACGTCGTCCACCGCTTGGGCGACGCCGAGTTGTGCAGGTCGGGCCGGCTGGACGGCGCCTGCTTGTTGGCGAGCTTCTGCTTCTCGACCATGTCCAGCGAGCTCTCCGAGCTGCGCCCGGACTGGCGCGACGCCAAGACGGTGGGGGTTGGGGTTGGGGTTTCGGTTTCCATTCTATATACTTAACAATGCGGATGCAGATGCGGTCAGGGAGCGACAATGGCAACGAGGACAGCAGCAAGAATGAGGACGGGCGACAGCGACAACAGCGCCGGGTTAGAAGGAGGTTTCCGGGAGGAGAGTTGGGGGGAAGGAGGAGGGAGGATGGAGGGAGGATGGAGGATGGGGTAAGACAAGTGGTGGTGGTGTTGGGCGATTAGACACGACGGGGGTTGCGCTGTCCAGAAAAGGCCATGCCAGAGTCGCAATGCTATTCCTCTTGTCTGGGTTTTTTTTTTTCTTTCAATCAGAAAAAGGCGGGGCTCAGCACAATTTATAAGCACTGCGACGGAGGGATTTTTTTTTTCTCAGGCCTCCTTTCTGGATGCCGTGACGGTTTGAGCAACGGCGCAGGGCGGCGCCGTCGGGGAGGGGGGGGATCTTAATAATATTGATTGATTTGCCGTATGACCTGCCATGGGAAGTTAGCGATGGCCACAGGGGATTATTGTCACCGGATCTGGCAAGCATCGGAAGAGTCGGATGTGGCAGGTCGAGGGCAGCACGGGAAGGGACGGCAGCGACGAACCACCGCAGGAGATTGGCGACGTCCTGGGCGATTCGCGCAGGCTCTGGCTGTGGCTCTGGCTCCATTGTTTGGGATTGCGACCCCCCTGCGGTTGGGGGGGGTTGGCGTGGTTGGCGTGGTTGGCGGTAAGCTACTGCTGAGTGAGGCCCAGCTAACCATCGGCCCTGGATGAGTCAAGGGTCTCCTGCGGCCGCTCCACGGACCTCTTTTCCCCTCTGATCACCGGGAGTCTAGTGCGTCTACAGTCTCGCCTCGTCCCTGCCGCTGCACGATGACGGGGCCTGCTGGCCTGCTGGCCTCTCGCCTGTCTACTGAAGCGTAATACATAGTAGAAGGTAGCCAGTTCCCCCCCCCTCGTATGCGTATGCGTCTGCTATGCCATATGCCGTATCACGCACGCGCCTGGATATAACGGGCGTGGATGCGCCAGTCGAGGGAGCTACTACTTAGTGCTACAGCGCTACTAGTCCGTAGTGCCGGGGCTAGTCGCCCGATAGCTGTGGCAGCCCACTTGCCTACCGCCCAGGGTGTGCCCTAGCGCCGTGACCCATTTAGGGTGTCGCTGACGATTGACGAACCGACGCAGGACGACACCGAGGCCGGCCCCGTTGGTCTATTTGTTCCTGGTGCGCCAAGCCCTGCCTGGTGGGAATCCCACGGATGGGCTGAGCAATGGGCGCCCGCCGTGCAAAATGAGCACGGCCTTGGCAACCAATGCTTGATCGTTGGTGGTTGCTTGGATGGAGGATACCTGCATTATCGCGAATCCCATTCCTGGGCTGTTGGCTGCCATCGGAGGCCTCGACGGAAGACGGAGTCCGTTGACGGAGGAACTCCGGCGGAACTGGGAGTTATGACCTCCAACCCGTACACACGCGGTTTTATGAGGCGCCAGGCCCGGACTTGAGGTTTCAGTCCCTGTCGCCATGTCCTATAGGGACGCCGCGGCTGGCCTTGGGATCTTTCGGGGGGCCACGATTCAGGCCCATATGGATGAACCAAGCACACGATTACCCAACGGGTTCCATCTGGTCGATGGCTCCTGTTTGGCGATCCTCTGGTTCCCGAGCTGTAAAAATTTTCCAGCGTACGGGTGAGCACTGAGCAGAGCGGCTCTGACGGACAGGCTCGATCAGGCAATTCACCGCGTTGCCGGTCGGATTTTCGTCCCGAGACCGCCCCACCCGCGCCCTGCGTCGCCCGTATTTCCGTGTGCTCGATCTTTCTCTCTGTCGCGCTCGCTGGCTTGCTCCGGCTCATCTCCGTTGTCAGCACCACTCAGCTCAGTCTGTCTTGGTAAGCCGGTCCGCATTTCCAGTCTCCTCCTCTTCCAGCAAATTCTAGGTTCGCTCGGATGGCCGGACTTTGCGGCCTTTCCGTGGAAACCCCGAGCTCTTTGTGTAGGGGTGCGATAGACGGATGGATCTTATCGATCGCCTCCGTCGTCATCGCCCCCGGCTACCGTGAGGCCACGCCGTGATAATCACGAGGTCATCCGCCGTTCGATGCGGAGAGGCTGGGTCGCGCTGGGTCAACGTGCAGATGTCCACCGTCAACCGTCCGGGGATCTCGTTGTATTTACCTCTTCCAGCATAGATTGACGGGCTCTCAGACTCCGAATACCACCTCGTCCCCCGTCCGATGAACATCGCGTCCATCCAGCGGAGTCGACGGCGGTAGATGGTGGTGCGCTCTGCCCATACGCGCGTAGGGAAATCCTCAAATGACGTGGCGGGTCTGGCCTTCGCCTATCCCAGCTGGTGCAGGTGCAGCCAGTGGTCCGACGCCCAGGATTGTCGACGGTTGGAGACCCAGGATCGTCGCACGCTCTGTATACGAGTCATTCCAGCCAACGGGCGGAGTTCGTCCTCCGTGTCGTATCATCCACCGATCAACAATATCGACATGCGCCTTTTTTTTTTTTTTGGCGCCGTCAATTTCCCACTCCATATTGACGGCTCCACTATGCCGTCATTCGCCCGACGGTATCCTTATCCCATCCCATCCATCGCAAACAATCCTTCCACACACAAACGCACACGCGCGCGCAAACACACAATGTACCCTCCCACTCACATCCGATCAATTTTCTTTCGCTCCCACAATCCTCTTCCTTTTTATCCCGAGCACTGCAGGGGGTAAAAAGCCCTACAAACCCTTAAAACCACCCTGCACGTGACCCTCGCCATCACCAACCCCCATCCGCACCGTGCCGTAACCCTCACCACCAGCACCAGCACCCCCCAAATCATCCTTCCGATCCAACACCTCTATATACAGGATGCGGACGTTCAAATAAGCTTATATTTAAACTCCAGTCCCCTACAGCTCTTCGTCCTCCAAACGGAGCGTCCAGCGGGCAAGCCCCCGGATCCACTTCGGATTAGGCAGCCAGATATCGCTCGACGACACGATACAAGACCGGACTAGGGCTCGCAGCGGGTGCGAGATGCGACCGCCCGGCCTACCGATCGATCAGCTGTGCTGCCTGTCCCCCCCTGCCGTGCGAATCCGGGTGGCAACGTGAGTAAGGCAGTGATCTCCAATCATCGCCCATCCGTCGGGGCCTACCGAACCGTAGACCGGGAAGGGAGGGGAGGGGAGAGGCCCGGTGGTGTTCCCTCGTGGAGTACCAATGTAGTACCTGATTCGAGGGCGAGATTGCACCGTGGTGGCATGTACCCGGGCTGTAGATGCTGGTGGGTGCAGGCCCCTTCTGGTCCGAGCAGCGTGGCTCAGGGTCCTGTTGCTGTCCTGTAAGGTCCCATCCTGGTCTGGGGGGCATCCGCCAGACCCTCCGATTCGTGCCCACCTGCTCCTCGTGATGGCTAGCTTGGTTTTTTTTTTGGTTTTTTTTTTTTTCTTTGTCGCTCTTATCTAAGCTGGTCGTGCTGTCTGTCGGGTAGCTATACTGCCCCTGTGACGGGGTCTGCCCACTCCCAGGGCGGTTCGCGGACCCGTCGTCTCTTGAAGTTGGGTCACAGTGGTCCAATGACGTACAGGATGTTTATTCCGGTGGACGTAAGGGAGTACTAACCCTGTTGGGCGTGTTGGAGATGTTTCTGGTCCGGTGATGCTGGTATATCGGATGTCTCGGTACCGAGGGCTGGCCTGCATGACACATACTAGTTACACAGAAGCCACGCTGACTGGTACAAATAAGCGCCTTTGCGGGAATGAGTAAGCTGTTGCTTTGAGGTACTTAAGCATTGAAGTATCTTTTCATTTTCTTTGTCTTCAATCATGTTCAGTAGATCCGGCTACATACTTACATAGTAGATATACATTTGCAAATTGACTGAGCCTTTGGCAGTAACAGCTAAGACTATATTATTGGCCTTTGCAGATAGTTAATATGGATATAGATCATCTGTTGAATGACGTCTATCTCATGTACTTAAGTATACTATTAACGGAAGAGTAACAAAGCAAGTACTCTCCTCAACATGTACCTTTCCCGCACCTGACTTCTACCAACATAAAGTTTATTAATTCCCCTTAATATTGTAGCACATACCCAACCTTAAAATTCCTGAAAAATAGCCTCTTTATTGTTATAAAATTAAACTCTTGGTCATTTCTAAACCCTTTCTTTTTTTACGCTCCAAGTAAGTCTTTTTGCTATTTTGAAATTCACATAGTGATGAATTCACATCCTTACTATTTGAATACCATATAACAAGGCCTTTTTTTTATGAGTTGTGTTCTCTTTTCCTTCAATGTATCCTGCTTAAGGTAACACAGATAACATATTCTCTAAACAGCTATATCCAATATTTTAATAGCAAAAGCATCATCGCCCCTTTAAATGACCAAATTTCGTTTTCGCACCTACTCAATCTTTGCAATACATCCATCCTCAACAAGTACAAAATATGCCAACTTGTGTTAGAAGCCAGCCCGCATCTCGTCAAAATAAGCTCCTTCATCCAGATTAGGTAGCCACAAACACGTCAGCGGGAGTACCTAGAAAACACCTGAGAATTCAAGAAAAAAAGGACATGCTGGCATGATTGGAAATTCTTCTGGTCAGAAATGCTTCGATCAGAAATCCTCAGCAAAGTCAGTTGCATACGATCTAACTATAGCAACAATGAGGGTTATGAGATCAATACATTCTTAACAACTTATTCATGGAAGTAGAATTATTCACCTTGGAAAATAAACATAGCATTTATTCATAATTATCTCTGGCATGTGAGCTATGAACCACCTGCGGTACTCCAATCCCAATACTACATTCTATGAAACGCATAAATGTAGCATATAAATGTAGTACGGAGATATAAGAACGCAAGAATATTGATGAATAATAGAGACTAGTTATAACTATGAAGCCATACGGTGTTATCTTTAGCCATGAGAATAGAAGACACTAGAAACCCGGATCTAGATTCCGTGCATCCGAGGAAACAACCCATTATGAATGCTGTCTGATTAACCTTAATCATCATCTGCATATAAGTAAATGAGTTATGCATCTCCTGTACTTACACATAAATCCTTTCCCTTTCAACCCCCAAAATAAAAGGTTATGATGGATTCTGACACGAAACACACAACACGGTGATGAGGCCCCTCAATCTCGGGAGCGGATCTTCCCGCCTCGCGCTCGCGCTTTACTTCTCCGTGATCGCTAAGCAAATTTATAAGCTGTGATATCGTCAGATATGGACAATATCATTGCTCTACATATGCACTCTATGCATGCACTTAAATAGGAAGTCAGTATAGCCCCGGAATAAAGACATCCGCCAAGCAAACAGCACATCCAAACCACCAATACAATCCATTCAGAATCCACCACCAGAAACCCAGAACCAGAACCATGTCCAAAATCCTCGCTATCTTCGGCGCCACCGGCCATCAAGGCAGCTCCGTGCTTCACTACGTCCTCAACGACCCCGAACTCTTCCAAACATACAAGATCCGCGCCATCACCCGAGACCTCAACACCAGCAAAGCGCAGCAACTCAGCCAAAAAGTCGAAGTCGTCGCCGCCGACTTCCAGGACCTATCCTCCATCGAAACCGCCCTGACTGGCGCACACAGCATCTTCCTAATGACGCCGCCCTCATTCGGCCCCAACGCCCTCGACGACGAATACAACAACGTGAAACTCGTCGCCGACATCGCCGTCCACCGCGGCGTCGACTACCTCATCTTCAGCACCCTGCCGGGCATCCGCGCCATGTCCCACGGGAAATACACCAAAGTGACGCCCTTCGACGCCAAAGCCGAAGCCGAAGCGTACATCCGCACCCTCCCCATCAAAAGCGCCTTCTACTGCCCCGCCGGCTTCATGGAGAACTTCCAGTCGCAGCCGTTCTTGAACCCGCGGCCCGCGGCCGACGGGACGTGGGTTCTGTCGCGGTGTGCGGGCCCTACAACCCGGTTCCCGTGGATTAGTGCCGTGGCGGACTCGGGGAAGGTTGTTGGGGCGATTCTGGCGGAGCCCGGGAAGTATGAGGGTAAGACGTTCTGCGCGGCGGGCGGGTTGTATTCGATGGTGGAGATGGCGGAGGCGTTGTCGAAGGCGTCGGGGAAGAAGGTCGTGTATAGGCAGATCTTGGCGGAGGAGCTTAGGGGGTTTTTCCCGCTTCCGGGGCTGGCGGATATGTTTATTGAGGGGTTTGAGTTTTATGAGACGGTGGGGTATTTTGGGCCTGGGACGGAAGAGTTGGTGGCTTGGTCGAGGGAGAATACGAGGGGGGAACTTACTAGTTTTGAGGGGTTTTTGGAGAGGAATGTGGTGGAGTTTTGAGACTTTTGTGGGGCGGGCGTGAGTATTTGTCAGATCTAGTGTCTAACTAGCAATTCTTAAGTTTAGCAAATGGATGTCATCAGAAATACATATTCTTCAGGGGTAAGCAGGGGAGGGGGGACTGCTGAGCTCAGCATTAGGCTTCGCTCCACATTCTTATCACATCTTGTCTTGTGTATAGTCAGATAGAGAGCTTATTCTACACATCCATTTTCTTTGGAATACTGCTTAGTATGAGGCGAGTAATTGAAAGCAATGAGTCGCATTGTTCTCGAGCTGGTAAGAGTGGCTTTGCATGAATAAAGGGAATGATCCTTGCGAGTACTAGTTGTTGACTGAAGCGTCGCATACTTATTTTTGCGGGAACTCATAGAAGCTGTCTGTGCAACTCTGACGGGTCCTCCCTGGATGGTTCCCTGGGTCCCTCCCGCCCCGTCCCCCACCCGCCGGCAAGCGCCCGCCGCCCCACTAAACTGGCCTGAGGGGCACGTGATAGGGGTCGGGTTCTGCCAGGCTTGTCTTTCAGGGTCGGAAGGCGGTAAATAACTAGGCGTGCCTGGAAAGACAAGACATCCCATCAGTCACACCAACATCCATCACGCAAAATAAACTTGCATGCTGGTGAGGAACTCGGGTCAATCAATCTCTTCGATAGCTTTTACTCCCAGAGACGGCTGCCCCACTGCCGGAAGATACGGATCATGAACCCTTCTCTCCGACTCGAGAGCGAACAACCCACCACAACTGCCAAAAGAACTACCTATCAGCGCGATGGGTAAAAATACGAGCCTGGCACGCCACTAATCAAGCCTCTCCATCGTGACGAGGCTAAGCCCAGGAGTACGAGCGATCAGCGTGCATGGACTAGGAGCGACGCCAAAGAAAGGGCCATGGCAAGTGCGGCAGAAGTGGGGCACGTTGGGTAAGCGTCAGCCTTGCTTGTTTTCGGCCTTTAAGATCGGGTGTTGCAGCCACAAAGATGGGACGACATTTTCGCTTCGTGCCGTGTGGGAAAATCGTGCGATTTCACAATGGAAGGCCCGACAGACAATCTCAACCCCGAAGACAACGTAAAACCCGACGAGTCCGAAGATGCGCCTGGTCAGTCTTGAATTGATTTGCTGGGTTGTCCGATAAGAAAACGACGTATCGCTGACTCAAATCTCCCTATCTAGGAGAGGCTCCACACGATGATGTTGTCGCAAAATTCACGGATACGATTAAAAACGGATCGGTTGAAGACCTCGTCGAGCTGATCGACGCCCATGGCATAGAATTCACATTCGACTATAAATTCCCTAATGAGTCGATCACCAAACAGCTGAATCCATGGCTATTTGCGTGTGTGTACGGGAAGATCGACTGTATCACAATGCTCCAAAGCAGAAATGTCAATCAGAAAGCAAGGGCGGCGAATGGATTGACGGGACTGCATCTGGCAGCTCTCAACAAGCGAGAAGCTCTGATCGAAAAGCTCCTGAATGATGGCCTTGATGTGAACGAGACGAGAAAAGATAGGGGCACTCCTCTACACACGGTTGCCGAGTACGGGCGTGATAAGATGATCAAGTTTTTACTGCGCAAAGGCGCAGACGTTGATGCTCTCGACATCGATGGCTGGACGCCTCTGCACTATGCATGCTCGGGAGGGCATAAGGCGGCAGCGGAGATTCTCGTGATTCGGGGGCATAGCATGATCAACCAAGGAGACTTTGAGGGGAAGACCCCTCTTTTTTGGAGCTGTGCTAAAGGCAGGACAGAGATCGTAACAATCTTGCTGGCGGCGAAAGCGAACTTTGAAACACCGAGTCACCGTGGTGACACTCCTTTGATTATCGCGAGCAACAACGGACATGCGGCAGCGGCCAAGAAACTGGTGGATGCGGGGGCCAAGACAGATCAAAGAGGCCCGGAAGGGAAGACCGCTCTGTTCTTTGCCTGCATACATGGGCACTTGGAAGTGGTTCGGTTGCTCTTGGACTTCAATGGTAGGCGAGGGGTCGACCGGAATTTAGTCGATGACCGAGGAATCACAGCTCTCCACTGTGCGGTGCGGAATGAGAAGGAGGATATCGTCCGAGAACTTTGCGAGGATGATCAGACCGACATCACGATCCAAGATCCTCAAGGCGGAACTCCATTGAAAGATGCAGCCGGGAAAGGAAATCTTGAAATCATGTTGCAACTATTGTCGCATCAAGCGCATTATCCTGAGGATCCCATCAAGGACCCAACTAGCCTGTCGACACCCTTTGAAATTGAAACAGTGGAGAAAGCGCTCTTGGACTGCATGGATAAACTACCATCGTCCCAAAATGCAGTGGAACAGGCAATGTACTGGGCGATTTGCAACGGACGGGAAGACGTGATGCTCGCGTGTATGAAATATCAAGAAGGGCTGATGTCCTGGAAGAGAGCAGGAGCAACCTGGCTGCACCTGGCTGTAAAATACGAGCAATCTGCGTTACTGCCGATTCTTCTCCCTCCTGAGGGCGATCTTCCCGGAAGAATTCGGGAAATCTGCCAAGACAGCGATTCAGAGGAATCCCCGTTTTCATTGGCAGTCAAGGGAAGCAACCAGGGAATTGCACAGCTGTTCTGGTCTTTATTTCAGGATTTTGGATCGAGTTGTCATCGATTCCCGGATGAGGCCGCCCGGGTGCTCGAGCTAGCTGCGCAGTTTGAGAGGCCCGAAGGAAACGTTCTTTTGGGCCTTCTACAGAAAAGAGGACTCACTCGTCTGGCAGGGGAGACTACCAAATGGAGTGTGCTACAGTGGGCGATTTTTCGCTGCGAGCCCATGGTAGTATGGTGGCTCCTATCAAGAGGATGGCACCGCGGGGATTCTGAAGCTAGGAACGCGCTTCAATTGGCTAAGCGACAGCTAAGAGGCATCGATCATTCTCACACATCTGAAATCAAACGACTAAACATAATCATTAGTTTGCTGGAAAGGAACCCTCCGGTTATTGGGAACCCGATTAGCCAAGACCGGCCACTCACAATACCCCAAGCACCGGAAGACGATCTCCTTCATATGGAAGGGCGAGTGGTGGAATTCTACGCAAAAGATACCCAGATCCAATACGATAATGTTGCAAGAAGTCTAAAGGATATCATTTACACCTCTGGTCCAGCACGAATTATAGCCGACGTCAGGAGCCAAGATATGCGAGACCGGCACGCCATGAAAAAAGCTCTGGACGACATAGATCGGGCTGAAGGAGTGCTACACAAACCAGAGCCAGAAGAAAAAAAGTCCGAGCCATCTGAAGACAAAACCTATGAGGGAGATACGCGGAATACACCAGACAAATGGGACTCCGCTGACCGTTCGCGAGGTTCTTCGCCTGGGCAAACACAGCTTCGATGGGTTCATATGCCGGTCAACTCGGTATGGTCCCCATGTCTGATTATTGATATGTTAGCTAATGGCTTTTAGCTACTACTTTTAAGAGTAAGTGTGCCGTATTCAAGCACTAATTGGATTGATAAAGTCACTCATTTGTCTTCTAGCACTTGACCACACGGCTGTGTCGAGATTCGAATGTTATGGAACGGGGACATGGACGAATGATGGATTTCTTCGAACAGAGCGCGAACGAGCTGACCGCGGCTGGTAAAAGAATTTACATGAAGCCACAAGGGCTGGTATGTACTAATACAATACTTCGACTATGAATATCTCTAGCAGCTAATTCAGGTTTAGCACAAGGAAAACACATCTCGGGAGTATCCCTTCTCTGCTAACAAGAGATACACTGCACTTTATGTAAGCATTATATCCGGATCAATTGGTGATCGGCAATTAATATCAGTTGCAGATTCCGTATCTGTGTGTAGCAGAGAAGCCGGACAAGACGACTGGGGATGAAGCAAATTCCAGCCTGTCAAAACATGAACCGGTGACGCTGGATCAGTTTTACTACACAGCACTGGGCGATACCAGCGCTCGAGATGACGACCAAGTGCTCTCCAAATATCTGAAAAAACAGATTGAAGAAAACTCTGGCTCCCCGGACATACAAAAGCGAACGTCAGACAGGAAACAAATTCTGATGGTCAATCAACTGTGGGTTTGGGTTATTGATGAGAGTACGTGAAGCAGGCCGTTATGAAATAAAGCACTCGTCTAATGTTTCACAGAAACAATTATCTCAACCACATCGAATTCACCGAGCCAGTCAGAGAACCTCATTTTCGATAAAATCTCCCGCATCGTGCAGTCTTCGACCATATATCGTCCGGAATCGGTCGAATCCATGCTCAGTATGCTTATGGGAATAACCGCAGGGCTATTTGTGGAAAGGAATGTGCTCGAACAACTCCCCAGCAAGACAATTCTCGATGTCTTCCGGGAGTCCATCCAAGACAAGGTATGCTAGAAGGCTAGCCATCCAGAACTTCTCTAAACCTTTCTCTAAATTTGTCCAGGCCAACGAAGAAACGAAAGAACTGAAAAAGTTCCGCACGTCTCTCAACAAGTCCAGCAAGAGTAGCAAGAAACTGGAGTCAGCGAATCCGTACGAAGATATTGGTGCACAAGCAGACCTTTTGCACGAGATCAAGGATATTTGCGACGAGTTGAACATTCTCAAAGCACTGACCGAAGTGCAAGAGACTGTCTGGAAGCAAGTCTTCAAAACGGAAAACTTGGACCGGTTTGCGTTGAACCACGCCCAGCTTCAGCATACACCCACTGCGCGAAGACAGGAGATCGAGGAGATGCTCGTCGAGGCAAAGATGACCCTCGAGTCGGTGAGTTGACTTTGGTCTTTTCTTGACTTCTGTTAATTTGCCCAGGTGCAAAATCTACTCGACTTGAGGCAGAAACAGGCTAGTATCCTGGAGGCGGAGTATGCGCGGATACAAGCCGAAGATACAGGGAGGCAGTCGAATACAGTGATGGTCTTTACCATCATCACCATTATTTTTGTGGGTCAACACCGGAATATCTAGCTATAATATACTTACAAGACTTCGACAGGCTCCATTGTCATTCCTGACCTCCCTCTTCGCTCTAAACGTCACCAACTTCCCTCACGACTCCGGGAACGTTGAATACCAGGGCTGGTGGCTGTTCCCAGTTCTATGTGTGTATCCCTCCCATATTGTGCCATGTCTCTAGGCTAATGATACTGTAGTCGGCTCCTCAATTGCATTCATCATACCTGCATGCTACATCGCACTCAATATCAATGACATCAGGGACTCTACCGGCGGAGTGAAGGATAGATGGAAGGGCTGGTGGAAACGGAGCAGGAAAGCGCCGTCTCCCAGCTCATCTTCAAAAGTTATCAGCATGCCGCAGATTCAAATCGGTCAATCCCCACGCTCAACCTCGAAGGAATATAAGACGGAGACGGGTCAATATATATTGCCCAAATGAGAAGCTGGTCTTCTGATGGAGGGATGCTTTCGGATTAGAAGGTAGCTAGGATAGAAGTTTTATGATGTGATGGTCGACTTTGCAGAGTATGTCAGCTTTGGATAGTACACTCATATAGGGCCGTTCTCATTTGATTCCAATATACAATTTTAATGTGGACCTTTAATTGATCTGTATACTTCAACTACCTTATACCTTTCCTGGCTTCTACACAATATTCTACCCTATCACTCCATTTGAATGCCCATATTAACCCTGTTAATCGTTTACGCCACAAACCTACTCCAATCCCAAAACCACCCAGTCAATCCTTTCATTCATCCCGCATTACCAAAACCCTACATACCCCAGTGAATCGCACGAGAGACGTAAACCCCAGAACGGGAATGAAGAACTACACAGACGTGAAGAACCCTAATTCAATACAAAAGAACAGCCAGGTAATTAAATTCAATGCATCTCTCACCCTTCAATGCAACTAACCATTGAATGAATATTTTTTCTTTATATACTCCCATCCTCACACCTGCAGATCATCCTCATTCTTCTTCTCTAAATAATCTTCCCGAGATAAAAAGACTGCTTGACCACAGAAATGTTATCGACCGGACCACTTGGTCATCAGTTTCCATGGGTCCACATATCGGTTGGGTTCAAATACTCTGCTGAAGTTCTACGCGTTCTCCATTAATGGATATTACTTGAGCTAAACAGAGTACTAGGTTGCGGCTGATACCTGCCTCAAAACTTGTGTCGGCATTGTTTCATGGAGATGATGTACTTCGTCTAGGGATGCGGCTTCCGCGGATCATCTATATCGAGCACTTTCCCGAAGACTTGCCGGGGGAAGGATACTAGAAGAGCTGTCCAGTATCCTGTACACGTGACTATCTATATGGATGGTATGGGATTCTCAACAGAATACAATCTGTGAGACAATCGGATGGACTTTGTGAGCTGTCGGGTTTATCATCAACTTCGACAACTCCGGCTTTTCGGGGAAGGTTTAACGGTTTGGTCACTATCTGACATCTCAATTCTGGAGACAGAAGAGGTTAGATACACACTGCTTCAATGCGACAGAAAGGTTTCATCAACCTACAGTATGGATATACTAAAGTTATTGTTTTATTCTATACATCGTTAAGCCACATTACATTTGGATAGACCTGCATACCTATCAATGTCTGAGACGACACCCCCTCATATAATTTCTGAATGGAAAACCCCAGTGCAGCGGACTACAAAGATAGCCGACTCCCAAACCGCCTCGGCAGGGAGGACTCACCTGACCGAACACAACGACCGGCAAACCAAAGATCGAATACCTATGTCGCTGTGTCGGAGAGTTTGAGGCCAGCGACTAGATACTCTACTTACTTAGAGAAATTAAACCGACCCCTGGACGCGCCTGTGTCTCTGTTCCCGGCAGTAATAGCAATACAGATCCTGCCACCCTACTGGAATGAACAGACTCTCTTTACGGCAGTGCATTCTGCATTCTCGACTGGTTTCCCTTGATAGCTGCAAATCTACAAGCACTAATGCCAGCTGAATGGGCAAGATCAAGTGGAAAGGCGACTTTGTTTTCCTCCCAGGATAAGATTTTTTTGCTCAACGAGTGCTTTGTAGGGGCTGGGTTACTGCTTTGGTGGTGCTTCTGGGGTAGTGACGCAGAACAGTCAACGCACCTAGCAAGTACTTCAAATACCCATTACAGCAAATTTCCTGGACGATTGCCAAGAGCGTGACAGAGCGTGACAGAGTATCAGCAAGAGTATCAAGGTCCTGCAATATCTGACAGGTCTTCTCTCCAACTATCCAGCGCATTCGGAGTTTGCATTCGAAAAAGATTGATTTGGGGCTATTTATATCAAACGGGAAAGCTACCAAGATAGATACGTCGCCAGAATCAGGGAGACCGTCCCTATCTTGTTCAAACCGATGCACTGGAAGAACTTCAAACTCCCTCCAAGGAACCAGGAACATGCTCCCATTATTGAACTATGAGAACTATGAGAGAGCAAAATACGGGATATTAACCTCGCAGCTAATGCATGCAGAGCAAAAAAGGGCAGTTTTATCCACAAGCCTCTGCCCACGCCCTTGGGATTATTCTAGGTATCCAGCCACAACCAAAAGATGAACTTTACATAGTTACCTCAGAGGGAGTGGTCCAATCACAAATCATTGAAAACATCTGCATTCGATTTGCCAGGGTTTTCGAAGCCCAGGGTTTGCAATTCATATTCGCAGACACGCCTACTGCAGTGTTTGTTGTGAAGCACCAGTATCCAGATATGGTACTGGTTGATTTACATATTCCAAATCCTGAATTCATACTTTACTTTTAACTAGGTTGAACTGAAACACATTATGTTCTTCCTGAAATTGACCAATAAGATTGTATCACTTTATGAAATCCAACGATCTCACTCCCGATTTTTCTTTCTGCCAGGGAAGCATCATTGTCAGCACCAGCTGATGAAATAGCGAGGGTGCTCAACACCCGCACTGAACATGGCCCATAACCAAGCAAGAACCAGTTCTCGGCCCAGGACATGTCAGAAGGTCCAGTCACTTAAATGTATGTCTTGGTACTGGTCTATCTTGTGACTTTGTCAGGGTTAAATCTGCAACTCCTGCAGTTCGTTGAACTGGTGAACGTGAAAATCCTGCAAATTCTTCCAACCGGCTGTCATTCTCCAGCTGTCGCAAAGGAGAAGCATTAGGAACATACCACCCTCCATTCTACGGCAGCGTGCTCATCCACCCTACCATCAACTTTTTCACCACCACAGACACTAGGAAGATATGATATCATCCCGCATGACTACTCACACCTGCCAAACAAGAAATACTAACTGCGGATGCACTACCTATATTATATTACTGTAATCCCAGTCCCACTCGCCCAGCTCCTAACCCAGGATATATTTATCCCATACCTACAAGCTACATACTCCCTGAGGATGGAACCTGAACCTAATTACGGAATTCCCTATCTCGAAATACCCGAAGAGCAATCGTGCTTCTCCTTCCTGTTGGTTTATTTCAGCCAAGTCAAGTTCAAACTGGACAGGATAGCATCTCCTCCAAAGGCACGGCATACTACACACTATCCAAGCTCAATCATGGAAACATATGCTTCCATTTACATGTATCACCGTGCTGTCCCGGGTGGATGAAAAATACTCCCCCGTCTTTATATAGATCGGGAGCCGCTACAGCCACACCCGGCTCGCTACAGACACACCAAATATTCGACCGCCTGCCTACTTGAGAAGGTTGACATCCTATATATCAGGCAGAAGGGCTTTATGAGCACGTGACATTATACTGCCGCCGCAGCCCTGAGCCTTAGTAATCTTCACCTGCCTGCCTCTGCCTGCCTGCCTCTGCTTGCCTCTGCCTGCTTGGCCCTACCTGCCTGGCCCTACCTGCCTCACCTGATCAAACCTGCCTGCCTCAATTGCACGGCCCTAATCTTACTGCCTCTGACTTGCCTGCTTGCGTGACCCTGACTGGCTTGTGTAGGCCGCCTACGCGTATAAAGTCATGTGATATTACTTACTAAGCATGGCGACAAGGGCTTTAACTAGGCAGAATCGGGTCGCAGCTCATCATGGTCTGAAAAAAGGTGAGCGTGGTCTAACATTCTGCCGGTCATCTCACCGCCCCCTTCAGACCACGCCGAGCTGTTCTTGGCATATGCTCGGCATGGTCTGAACCCCCCTGTATTAAGGGGTTTAGACCACGATGAGCATCTTGACCACGACCAACTTTAGCCAATCATATGCTACGCACGTGCTATAAGAACCCACTCGGTTGTAGCTATCATCATCTAATATTCAACTGCATATGCTATGCATATAGGATATAGATTTATTATATTCTTTATCAGATGCCTGATTTGTATAGCTAT